>JASTWK010001908.1:0-22342 GCA_030770225.1 Temnothorax unifasciatus | reverse complement strand
CGCCAATTATACTGCGTCCATAAAAGCAAACATTTGGTCAAACCTTCTATGTTTGTGGCTCCAGACGGTTATTTGTTAGATATTCAAGGACCCTACTTCTCAAATGCAGCAAATAATGATGCCAGGATTCTCTTGAATGAATTTATTTCAGATTTTGAAGGAATGCAAGATTGGTTTCAACCACAAGACATCTTTATTCTTGATCGTGGGTACCGAGATGTTATACCCTGCAGAGACTTGGCATTGACCCGAAAATGCCACCTCTTCTCGGGCCTAATCAGAATCAATTCACAACTGAAGAGGCAAATGAGGCACGTATTGTGACGAAGACGAGATGGATAGTGGAAGCACAAAATGGCCATCTAAAAAATATATTTAAGTTCTTCGCAAACATCATACGCACATCTCATATTCCGAATTTGAACGCTTTTCTTCGCATTGCCGGAGCTATTATAAATAAATATTACGGACCGATTACAATGCCGCGCGCAAATATTGATTTAGCTGAAAAAATGTTATATCAAACTCGAGAAGTTAATGTCGTGGAAGCAAGAGTAGAGGCGGAAAATCTCAGACGGAAACGAGCACGATGGGTCATGTTAACCGCAGCGCGTATGCCAATGTTTCCACGGTTGACTATTGAATACTTGCGAGAATTAACCTACGGAACATATCAAGTTAATCTATCACCAGCATACATCCAGGATACTTCGTTGAGAACTGGACAAGAAGACGAAGAGGAAGAAGAAGAACGGGTTCTTGAACTTGACCAAAATACTAATGAACCAGGTTTTATGAGGATAAGGGTTTCTTCTCGATTCAGAAATGCTGCGCAACATCAATCGTGGATTGCATTCAACGAAGAATATGACTGCAACAACTTCGACGTTGATAACAGAGAGGATTCTATTTTTGGTTATTACTGCACCTGTAAAGCCGGAGCTAGGACCCTAGGGACGTGCGCCCATGTAGCATCTATCCTCTGGTACATGGGATATGCCCGACATGAACTGAATGTGCAGTATCCCTCAATCAACGTTTTGCGAAGTGTGTTAGATGTAACTATGGACATTGACCAGATCGAGATAATTGAACCTTTCCTTGCAAACGAATAAGAATACTTCGAGCAAACGAAGAAGAAGTATTAGAGGTATTAGCCAGACAGACAGAGACACACAAACACACACAACACACACACAAACACAAACACAAACACAAACACACACACACGCACACACACACACACACACACACACACACACACACACACACACACACACACACGCACACACACACACACACACACACACACACACACACACACACACACCACACACGCACACACACACACACACACACACACACACACACAAAACACACACACACAAACACACACACACACACAAACACACAAACACACAAACACGCACACACACAAACACACACACAAACACACACACAAGGGATCAAACACCCGTCACGTCCACGCCGTTGATCCTGGATAACGCTAAGAACGGGTAGTGCAAGCCAAGAGCCATATACTCGATCTGGCCGTATCAGTAACTTGGCCATATTAGCTGCACGAATGTTGCGTAGCTATTGCTTATCCTGACAGTCTTCACACATCCTCTAAACAAGTTCCGTCTCAATGAGTGCCGTCGATGCGTGCGTAGATAACCCATGTAAGCTAGATCTGTTGGCCATATTCCCAACTTTTGACCTCTCGTATCTTGAAAACTGGCCATTTTCGGACTTCGCGCCCATTGGAACTTTTGATCAGCATCACATAAACTACCGATTTCCACAGTTTTAGCCAATTCGGTTGAACGGCTTTTTCACGTGGTTTTGTGCGGGGTTCTTTGTAAAAAATAAAAAAATTATTATTATATTTTTCTCTTACCTTTGTCGATGGAAGTTTTTTTTCGTGTAAAGTTTTTGGTTGTTTCGGTAACTTCTAATGCTAGATATGTCAAATCCTTTTGGTATATATACCCAATAAGAGAAATTATTTTTACGATAAAAGGTGTGAAAATAGATTTATCTTTGACGCAAGTTCCTGTTTTTCCTAATTCATCTTTGAACTCAGTTCCTGTTTTTCCTACATTAATTTAATGAGGATAGAATTATCTCCCAGACGTTTCCGGTTACATTTTCTATAGACTTACTGCAACCTTCCAATTAAGCCGCGAATCATTTTTAAAAGTGTGGAAATAGATTCATCTTTGAACTTAGTTCCTGTTTTTCACTAAATTTAATGAGAGGTTTAAACTAGACGTTTATCAATTTTTGCTAACATTATTTTATAGACTTACTATGACCTTCCAACCGAGACGTGATATCAATTTCCGCTTGCATTAATTAATAGCATAAATAATATTCTACACAATATAAAAGTTTCGGTTTAACGTCTCTTCCGAAAGACGGAGCCCAGTTTGCTCCGCACAAGAGCCCCAAATCTTGCACGGAGGGGGCGCAGCTTTCGGAAAAACATTCCATGGCTCTAGTGGACTCGAACCTGGTTCCTCAGATTACGAGTCTGGCGCTCTACCACTAGACCACACTGCCGTTAAGTTTTGTGTGGTTAATTGCGTCACGCCTCCTCTCCGAATTCCCCGAAAAGAAGCTACGCCTTGAGGTATCGCGTAGGATCGTGTGTTGAGTAAGGTATCGTACGGTGGTGCGACTTGTCGCACCTGGCGCCCATTGCATTACGAGATCTAGTTGCGCGTTCTATTAATCCTTGATAGCCCTCCTCCGAATAGCGAGACCGGGGGAAAAAGCGTCGCAAGGAATTGTGGCGCCCAACGTGGGGCATCTCGCTTGAAAATTTGGACATTTTGCTGGAGAAATAAAGCCCTCGCTTCACGAGGAAAAAAGATATCGTGAGACTTGGAATCTGGAGAGCGAGCGTACGCAATTATTTAATATTGTGAAATTGTGTTCTTTTCTGTGTGTGCATGTATTGGCCCCGATCACACTGAGATATAATTTGATATTTTCGCGTACGTATATAATTTATGGAATTTCTGTGCCACACAAAGTGCGTGCCGTATGGAATTTTGGTTGGCTGAGTTATTGGGTGACTTTGTTTTGGTTTGCCTGCCATCGTTACTTGAGAACCCGGTTTTTCTTGCATTTCTTTCGGCGGATTCCTGAGTGTTTGTCGCGAGTGGAATGTTGTTGACTTCGGCACATCTAGCCGACGTGAAAGGGCTTTGAAAGTCCTTAGTTTTTGCGTGCGTTCCGTTGATCAAGCTTGGCTTTTGGTATTATTATTTTTTTTCGTCTCTCTTTCCTCGGCTTTCGCGACTGGCATATGCGATGTTTGCGCGGATTATTTCTTGTGGCGGGTATTAGTTTTCCCGCGGAATATTCTGGCAGTTTAAGAGTCGCGGAATTACCTTGCCTCGCCAAGCCGCGCATTGAGAGATACCTGAATTCCTTAGGCTTGGTTCACTTCGCTCACGGTTAAAGAGCTTTCGTGCGGGGGGAGTCGCGACCCGTAGTCGGCACCGCGAGATGCCGGTGAATCACTCGCCTCACCGCTGAATTGATAAGTTGTCGCTGGCTCAGGCGCGCCAACAATTGGAGAAGCGCGGCCTCAAGACTTGCGGTATTTTGCCTACGTTACTCGCTCGCCTCATACGTTACGAGAAGGCGAAGTTAAAGGGCGAAGACCCTCCACTCTCACCCGCAATGAACGGCGAAAATACCGACGGGGTGCCGACAGATCAGGGGGAACTGCTGCTGGGGGGAAGCCCTCACCCCGGGTTAGGCGCGTGGTCGTTACTTCCGGGCCCCGCGGAGCAGCATGCGGGCAAACTGGGGGGAGGGAGCTCCGTCGATTCCGTTGGGGGGGCCGAATTACAATCTCCCGCCACCTCCGAGGGTGGAATACGGACCGCTTGCGTTCGAGCGGCGTTCTACTCGTGGGTCCGAGGCCTACAATTTGATGCGCAAATGGAACTTGCATTTTTCGGGAAAACGCGGTAGTGACGCCTTTTTGATGCGCATACAAAAGGCTCGCGCGATCATCCCTATCGATAACGGGGATCTCTTTAAGTGCTTGCCATTGTTCTTGTCGGGAATCGCGCTATATTGGGTGCGACTGGAAAGTTCGAACTGGTGTAATTGGCGCGACTTTGAGACGGCGTGGAGAGCTAGGTTCGGGGATCCGGATTACCAATATACGTTTCGGGAGGAGGTCCTCCGCCGTACGCAGGGAGAACACGAATCCGCTGCCGATTATCTAACATGTTTACGCGCTTTGTTTTGTCGAATGAGCCCTCCCTGGACCTTGGCGGAACAGCTCACACTCGCGCACCGTAACTTGTTGCCGCGATTACAAATCGCTATTCGCCGGTTTGAGTTTACGGATTATCATACCCTTGAGGACCTAGCCACACGGGTGGAGCGTAGTTTCCTCGCAGATAAAAATTACCGGCCTCCATTGCTACCGGAACAATCGATTTTTCCGGATCTCGCGTACCATGCGCCGAAGGGCAAAACTCGAAGCCCGGGTACGGTTGTGACCGGACGGAGGGTCGGTAATGCCACGACTTGCTATTTTTACGAATTATTCACGGTCGCCACTCGATTTTCTCTGTACCCATCGAGAAAGATATTAATAAGCATGCCCAATTATGCCACTGACCCTTTCGTCGCCCTCGCTATTCCCCCTTCTCCTTCAGGTTCTTCGGGTTGGACCGCTGCTGGACCGCCGCTGGACGTCGTGGGACCGCCGCTGTGCACAGCGGGACTGCCTCTGGACTTCAGCTGGACCGCCGCCAGACAACCGTTACGAACACCGACAGGTAAGATAGGTAGGTACTTTAGGACCAGGATCGTTGTGTCGGAAATTTCAATGATTATGCACTCGAATCGTTTTGGGTAAAATTATTTATTTTCCTCTATATCTCGATACAAATGAATTTCCGTACGCGTAACCGCACTCTGCGGGCCACTGCTTCTACGTTCGCGATTGTACCACGCATCAATCTTAGATCGGATTCGCTCCGTGCGCGGGATTCTCGTTGTTTCGCAGACCGCCTGATACACGCGTCCGCATTGTACCATGTCTGGCGAGAGACTCCTCGATTGCTCGCCCTACCTCGCGGTCGTTCTCGCTCGCTATCACGCATCCCCCATGTGTGATCACATGTTCCTATTGTGCGCGCTTAGTATTCGCGTGCCTGATCGCTCGCCGGCTGTCACAAACAAGTTTTTGTGTCACTTTCTCTTTCTTCTGGAAAGTTCCGCTACGTACCGGGTGCTCCGATTTTTCACTACGCGCGTTCGTCTGAAACTTTCCATTACGTTTCGCGTGATATCGCATACATTGTTACTCGTACGTATTTATCGCGATGGTTTATACGTATTTTTTATACTACGTTCCTAACTTGTTCGTCGATAATGCCTTCGAAGTTACTTTATCTTCGACGGCGTCATCGTCTCCCGTAATCTAGTTACCCTTCCGCATTGTCACACGCTCGAGCCATTTCCTCCTGCAATCTGATAATTCTAATGTGCGAAATCTACAGATTTCGCGCTATGGGTGTAACGGGCGTATGACAGTGCGTTTACAGATTGAGTTTTGCCTCGATTGGGTAACGCGTTCGCTAAGTAGCCTCCTGGGCCTCGCACGGCATTCACGCCTTTACATTCGCGTTCCCCGCGTCGCCTGGGGCCCATTTCCGTTTTTATTTCCGCGCTCGGCCTTCCGGTTCGCTATTTCCCGGGGCGTTGCACAGTGGGCCAGGAAACTGAAAAAGTGGCCAAAATACTAGAAATGTTCCAATTATTATAAAATATGATAGTTCAAAGTTTTTGGGGTTGCTGATATCGAATCCGTACTCAAAATTCAGAAATTCAAAATGGCGGATCCAATATGGCGGACAAAATTGCTAAAAACGCTCCAATTGTGTAGCAAGTTGATACTAAAAAGTTTTCGAGGTTTCTGAATTCGAATCCGTACTCAAAATTCAGAAATTCAAAATGGCGGGTCCAATATGGCGGACGAAATTGCTAAAAACGCTCCGATTGTGTAGCAAGTTGATACTAAAAGGTTTTCGAGGTTTCTGAATTCGAATCCGTACTCAAAATTCAGAAATTCAAAATGGCGGATCCAATATGGCGGACAAAATTGCTAAAAACGCTCTGATTGTGTAGCAAGTTGATACTAAAAAGTTTTCGAGGTTGCTGAATTCGAATCCGTACTCAAAATTTAGAAATTCAAAATGGCGGATACAATATGGTACCTACACAATAAAAAGATATGATTATGTAATTAAAACGCCTGCAGTTTGCCTACAAAATCTGTAGTTTCCGGGGCCTACCACGAGGAGGTTACAGGGCGATTTCAGACCCCTTAATTACCGTATCGGTAATTCGGGGTGCTTTATTAAAATGAGTCCCCTCGCCTCTCATTGTATTCGAAGTGCTTTGTTAAAGTGAGTTCTCTCACCTCTCACTGTATTCGGGGTGCTTTCTGAGTGAGTCCCCTCGCCTCTCACGTTATTTTAAAAAACCTTCAGAAATCAATGCACAGTGTAGTTGGCCAGGAGATTCAGTTCCGTACGTGGCCAAAAGTAACAAACCCACTTAAAATGTACAAAATTATAATTATAACTATATATATAGTTTTTTGGATTACTGATTCCAATTCTGAAGTCAAAATTTCAAAATGGCAAACTTAATATGGCTGAAGATTATTTTTAAAAATTATTGGATATATTCTAAACGTGGCATATAGAGGTTTTCGAGGATGTGGATGCTAAAAACGAATATGTATTAAATATTCTAATATGGCGAACGATTATTTCGACTTTGCTGGATTAAAATTTTTTTAATTCAACATGAAACATTTAGTATTATTAATATTATTATTACTATTATTATTAATAATTTTTGGGGTATTTTGTTTTTTGTTTCTTTGTTCGTTTTTTGTATTTTATGTTTGTTTCTTTCTTACTATATCTTAATCATAAGTTGACTTAAAAATAAATTAATATGAAAATAGTTTATCGTGAATTTTCAAACTAGTAATTATAAAAGGTTTCTTTATCAGATAACTCTATGCTATCAAGTAGTTGATTAAACCAGTATCAAATCCAGTATTTTCTTCAGCGACCTCTTCTGTTGTACTATCATCATTATCACTATCCTGTTCTTCTCCATCTGCATCGATCAAAAGTAATTGTGTCACTTCTGTTGGCAACGGTAATCGTTTTCTTTTACTCATTCGGGATGTCATACTCATGTTAGATACTATTGGATCGGAAGTGTCCATTACTCGATAAAATAAATCTTCTAAATTTGTTTTCCTGCTGAAATGTCTACTGTGATTAAGTCTGAAATTTCTGTAATCCTTATTACAAGATTCGGACGCCTCTTCTCCAAACATTCCTACTGGTAAGCCCGAGTGCCTTATTATATCTCCAGAATGAATCAATATTTTATGAATTGTCGATGGCATGGGAAACCATGGATAAAGTGAGACATATAACTGTGCAGTATTTGTACAGAATTCTTCGAATTTTTTTACATCAATTGGTAGTTGGCATAAAAGAGTAATTCAAATAATCTTGAAATTATGTACCAAGCGGTGATCAATTTGTAAGCAATCAGCGAAAATATCTGCATTTTTAAATGCTCTGCGTGCTGTATTGCCGTCGTTAGTATTACCACTGCCACCAGCTTTTGGCTTATCAACTATCAGGCCTAATTTATCATGCAGAGATTTTTGTACTTGAACTTTTTGTTCTGCCAACAGTTTTTTTTCTTCAGGAGTTCTCACCTGCCACTTTTTTATGTTAATTCGATACGCTATATGCAAACAGCATTCAAAATACCTAATCCAGGCATGTAATGGGCTAACTCCATACTGAAGTGAATTGGGATTAGGAAGAAACTTGTTTGTTTGTCCAGAGATGTTCTGAAAATCATTGAAATTCTTTGGAGTTGATTTACAAATAGGGCAACTTTGTGAGGACTTGGTATTTGTTAAAATATTAAGTACTTTTCCATCAATCAAAGTTAAATGCAGAGAAAAATGAATTACCACTTTCTGACCCGCACTTAATACTATCTCAAAAATTTTTAGTTCATCGATTTGCTTTTGAATTTCAGCTTTCTGAGATAGAATAACTTCCGCTGATTCTTTAATAAAATGTAATTTAACTGGACGGCAAAATTTTGGAGATTGTGAGGAATGATTGTACCAAATTATCTTTCCATTTTCCGTTGTTAATTGCAAGGGTATAAGTGTTGTAGCAAAAATATTTTCATCGCTGAAATCATTGCCATCTGAACTGTTTTTAAAACGCTGTTTATACCTTGAGTGCCCACTGCTACCATCAAACCCCCAGGAACATGTTAAAACTAATTCTACTTCCGTTAATTTACACGTATCCATGATTCGAAATAAGATTTCTTCTTGCATTTCAATAATTGGCTGCCTGTATGATTTAATAATGACTGAAGAGAAACCTGTGCTATGTGTTCATTGATAACGGTTGTATCCTTTGATGGTCTTAAAAGGCTCTTAGTTTCTGTTATCTTATTATAAGCAGGCCAAATATTAGCTCCAGACATTTGACACTCTCGACGAATAGCGTTATATACTTCTTTTGATAAAGACTGGTTTAATAAGAAAACTAAAGCCTTTAACGGAGTTTTCATAATGATTGGAGTCTCTTTAGTATGCATTAATTTTTTTATTTTAGTAGCGCGAGAAGGACTCTTAGTAAGATCATCGAGTACTGTCCTAAGGTCATTCTTTTTAGACACAGTAGCTGCATGACGTGCTGCTAAAATAAGTTTTTGGGGATCATGAGCATTACTAGAACTAATCGCAGAAATTTCTCGTCTTTTCGATCGATTAGATTTATCTGTATAATCAAGAGGTCTTCTACCAGTACTTATTTTCATTTTTTTACCCAGATAACAAGATACTTCCACAGTACTGGTACAATAAACGTACGTCGTACTTTGCGTATCGGTACTGTAGCTACTACGTACGTGCGTACTGTAGGCGTACGTTACCAGTACACCGTATTTGGTACGCAGTACGGTTACCGTAGCGCTACTGTGCGCTTGATGTAGGGTTATGATCGTACGCTGTACTCTCACGGTACCAATAGTGTACTAGAACGAGAATGCATTATCGTACCGGCTTTTTTCGGTTTTTTCGGCTTTTTCCCCATATCCTATTATATATTTATAAAGGTTATACGTTTAAAAAAACATTATTTCAATTTAATTGTAATTAAATTATACAAAATTTATTCATTTAAACACATATAATAATTCATATATACATGATAAAAGTACGAAACAAAATTTTCATATTATATATATATGTTGGTCGGTTGGTCGGTAAATCTTATTTAGTTCTTGAAGTTGTATTCAGTTGAAGTTGTATTTAGAATGTACGTAAAAATCGATCGTCTGAATATCATACATAGCAACGGAATGATCTTCCCTTTTCTACGGCGGATTCCGGTGAGCTCACCACGCGGTCGATAGAGTTAAGTCCTTTATAATAGATATGTAAGTACTTTATGTTTATTACTAATATTTGTGTTGCTCAATATTGATTTAATGTATGTGTTCTGTAAGACTGATATATCGATTGAATACATTGCGTTTGTGGTTTAAATTTCAACAGGTTATGGGCCCAGAAACGTATAGAATTAAAATCGATATGTAATAAAGTCTATAAAAATAAATTCAGATATTGGCCCAGGAATGCGCAGAAATAATAAAGACAGAGAAATTTTATAAAGATAAAATTAGATATTGAGCAATAACAATACGTAGAAAAAGGCACTAAAAGCAGATTTAAAATAAAGGACGTATAGAGAAATAGCGATTGCTTTAAAACGTTTTTTTTTAATTTGATATCTAAAGGGTTTTTTAATAAAATAAAAACGTTTCTGTATTGTGATTAAAATAATAAAAAAAAAAACGCGGAATATATATATACATATTTATATTTATAGATTAAATAATAAAAATTAAATTCAGATTATTTGCGTGTTAAGTGGATTATAAATATACTTTTATAAAAAAAAAAAACTTTATTGTAAAAGATTAGGTTACGTAAACAGTAAGACTTAAATATTGATAAAAATGGCAAAAGTATTTAATGAAGATGTAACAAACATCGATAAGCTTGCAAATGTAGAGGATTATCCTTTATGGAAATTTCAAATGGAAATATTATTTCGAGCTAATAATCTATTTGAAATAGTGACTTTAGATAAACCGGTAGCTGAACGTGATGAAAAATGGAAAAAGGAAGATGCTATTGCGCAGAAGACTATAATTACAACGATGGACAAGAGACCACTTTTACATTTGATGAACTGCAAGACTGCATTTGAAATGTGGATGAAGATAAAAATGATATTTGAGAGGGATAATGAGCAGCAGAAATGCAATCTATTGCAAAACTTTTATGGACTCTCTTTTGATAAAGGAACAGAAATGGCAACGTACATTAGTAAACTGAAGAATCTTGCATACAGACTTAAAGCCATGGATGTAGAAATAAGCGATACAATGATTGTGTCGAAGGTACTTGCTACGCTACCTGAAGATTATGCATATTTTGCTAGTGCATGGGATTCCACAGAAGTTGCTAATAAAACTTTAGAAAATTTAACAGCAAGGTTAATAGCAGAAGAAATGAGGATAAACGTTAGGAATCAGGAAGAGAAAGGAGTAGCATTTAAAGCAGAAGGAAGAAAATGCTTTAAGTGTAATAAAATGGGACATATCACTAAAGATTGCAAAGTGAAATCAAATAATGGAGGAAAGCAGGTAAAATGTTTTCGATGCAATAAAACAGGACATGTAGAAAAATTTTGCAGGATTAAAAAGCAGACGAGGACTGGAGAAGGATGCAGTATTTGTAAGAAGAATAATCACACTGAAAAGGAATGTTATTTTAGGAAAAATAAAGACAAGAAGAATGCAGATGAAGATAAAGTAACTTTTCTGACGTCGAAGATAAGAAAATATGAAGATGAAGATAAGACATCTCTATGGATTGTTGATTCAGGAGCAACATCTAATATGACGAATAAATGTGAGAATATAATAAACTATAAGAAGATAAATACTAAAATAGGAGTTGCAAAAATAAACGAATCTATGACAGCTAAAGGATCAGGATCGATGGAGTTTACTAATTGCAAGTTGAAGGAGGTTGTGCATATTCCAGAGCTGAGTACAAATCTATTGTCGGTTCGATCAATTACCGATAGTGGAGGTGAAGTTCTTTTTACAAGAAATGAAGTTGATATAAACTACGGAAAGAAGACGATTTTGAAAGGCTATAAAACAAAGAATGGACTTTATCAAGTAAAATTGAAAGAAGATAGAAATGTGAAGACTTATTTATCAGAAAAGATAAGCGATGCGGCTGAGTTGTGGCATAGAAAACTTGGTCATATAGGACTGGATAATATGAAGAGTCTATTAAAGATAAGCAAAGGAATGGACTTGTCGTTGACACAACTAAAAAAACTGGAGAAAGTTTGCAGAATTTGTATGGAAGCGGAGCAAACAAGAGTTAAGTTTAATGCTTCAAGAGCAAGAGCTAAGAGGCCACTTCAGATTGTACACACCGATCTATGTGGTCCAATCGGTCCAGACACTTGGGATGGACATAGATATTTTATCACTCTGTTGGATGACTATACACATTATACTATGGTGTATTTGCTCAAAACGAAAAATAAAGCAGTGGATAAAATAAAAGAGTATGTTAAAAAGGTAGAAACTAAATGGAACTCCAAAGTTGCAAAAATAAGATGTGACAACGGAAGAGAATTTATAAACAATGTATTTACATCATGGTGCAAGAATAGAGGAACGGAATTGGATACGACAGTGCCTCACACACCACAGTTAAATGGCAGAGCTGAGCGTCTCAATAGAACTTTAATGGAAAAAGTGAGAGCTTTGCTGTTTGATGCCAATATGAAAAAGGAAATGTGGGGAGAGGCTTTGTATACTGCAACTTACATACTCAACAGATCACCAACGGATACGTTAGAAATGACACCGTTTGAAATGTGGGAAAAAAGAAGACCGGATTTGAAGAATCTGCAAATTTTTGGAAGTGAATGCTATGCCAAAGTACTTGGACCTCTTAAGAAGTTAGATAGCAGAAGCAAATGTTATCAGTTTGTTGGCTATGCACCATGTGGCTACAGACTTTGGAATAAAGAAAAGAGAAATATCATAATAGCCAGAGATGTTAAATTCAAGACATTAACGGAGACAAAGAATCAAAGTACTAATAAAAAGTTAAAGACTGTGAAATTGTTGAAAGAAGAAAATGAAGATACAGAAGATGATGAAAACAATAAGGATAATGAAATAGAAAAAAATAATAATGAAAACGATGAGGATAATGAAATAGAAGAAAATGTATTTAAAGAACCAGAAAAACCAGAAAACATAGAAGATAAACAAAAGGATGAAGTAGAAGATTCATCGGAAATTGGAAGAGCAACAGAAGTAAGAAGATCTAGTAGACTATTAGAAAAATTCAAGAATTTCGTGTACTTAACGTACAGAGAAGCAGTGACAGGGGATGACAGAGATAAATGGATGGAGGCTATAAATGAAGAAAAGAAATCACTTAAAGAAAACAAAGTATGGGAAGTGGTAGATGAAGAACATATTAAAAAAGGAAAACTACTGCATAGTAAATGGGTATTCAGAGTCAAACCAAATGGAAAATATAAAGCTAGATTGGTGGTTAAAGGCTGTGAGCAGAAAAAGGATATAGATTATCAAGAAACGTATAGTCCTGTAATAGGACAAAGTGCTTTAAGAAGCGTCTTTGCCATAGCAACTGCCAAAAATCTCAAGATAGTGATTTTTGATGTTACGACTGCATTTCTTTATGGAGATTTGGAAGACGAAATCTTTATGTACCCACCAGAAGGATATAATTATATAAATAAAATCTTGAAATTGAAGAAGGCACTTTACGGCCTTAAACAGGCGCCGTTAAGATGGAACATCAGATTTACGAATTTTCTAAAGAAGATGGGATTCAAGCCCTTGAATAGTGAACAATGTCTTTTTAAGAAAATGGGTAGTGACTTGATACTAGGGTTTTATGTGGATGATGGTGTAATCATTGGAAGCAATATTGAAGAAATAAATGAGTTCCTGAAAGAATTAGCTAAAGAGTTTAAAATTAAAATATCAAGAAACTCTAAGGAATATGTGGGACATGAAATTGTTACTACTGAAGATTACTTGATGCTGACACAAAGAGATTATATCAAAAGGATATTGCAGCAGAGTGGTATGGACAATGCTAAGACCGTAAAAGTACGATTACTGCCTGGTGACAATAGTAAAACATTACCTAATAATATGCGTTATCCATACAGAGAAATGGTAGGGAGTCTACTCTATGCATCATCCAAAACAAGACCAGACATAGCATATGGAGTAAACTTTGTTAGCAGATCAGTTGAAGAGCCGACGCAGGAAAAGATAAATGATATAAAACATATTCTAAAATATTTAAATGGAAGTTTAGATAAAGGATTAAGATATGAGAAAAATGGAAATGTCAAGATCCTTCAAGCATATTGTGATGCAGACTTCGCTGGTGATGTAGAAACAAGACGAAGCACATCCGGATATATCATTTTCTTCGCTGGTGGACCAATTAGTTGATGTTCAAAGAAACAACCAATTATAGCGCAATCGACCACAGAAGCGGAATATGTTGCAGCAGCTGAATGTTGTAAAGAGCTGGTTTATCTAAAGACACTATTAGAGGAATTACTTTGTGAAGAAATTAATATAGAACTAAATATTGATAATCAAAGTGCAATTGCTTTAATTAAAAATGGAGTTGTGAATAAAAGAAGCAAGCATATTGATGTAAAATTTAGATTTATTCACGAGCTTGTAAAAGATGGAATAATTAGTTTAAAATATTGTCCGACAGCAGAACAAATAGCGAATATATTGACCAAGCCATTATGTATGAATAAATTTGTAAAATTTAGAGACAAGATTGTTAAAGAACTAAATTAGATTTAAGGAAGAGTGTTGGTCGGTTGGTCGGTAAATCTTATTTAGTTCTTGAAGTTGTATTCAGTTGAAGTTGTATTTAGAATGTACGTAAAAATCGATCGTCTGAATATCATACATAGCAACGGAATGATCTTCCCTTTTCTACGGCGGATTCCGGTGAGCTCACCACGCGGTCGATAGAGTTAAGTCCTTTATAATAGATATGTAAGTACTTTATGTTTATTACTAATATTTGTGTTGCTCAATATTGATTTAATGTATGTGTTCTGTAAGACTGATATATCGATTGAATACATTGCGTTTGTGGTTTAAATTTCAACAATATATAATATTATAATACAAAATATGTATATAATTAAAAGGTAATAATTAACAACTATATATAATATTATTGTATAATCAAATAATTAGGACTCTCAATAATGAACAAAATAAAATTAGATCACGCTATGAGAATCAACGCGGTTATTTGTGCGTAATTAATCAAAATTTATTTAATTCTTCTTAACATCTTCGTCCGAGCGTTTCGGCTTCGCATTGAGCCATCATCAGCGGCATAACAAATACAATTTAATACTCACGATCTTAAATTAAATTGTATTTGTTATGCCGGTTATGATGGCTCAATGCGGAGCCGAAACGCTCGGACGAAAATCTTAAGAAGAAATAAATAAATTTTAATTAATCACGCACAAATAACCGCGTTGACTCTCATGATTTGACAATAAGAGTCTCAGCATGGTAAATTGTGCGCTTTATATTTTATTATAAAATATAAATACTTAAATAATATAAACGTTATATTAACAACGTTTGGATCCTTTTTTGGATTATCTTCAACGCATAATGATAATGAATTAAAAATTTATATTGTTTATATTGTTTAATTACTTAAATTATAGTAAAGTATAAAGCGCACAAATTACCGCGCGCTCTTTTTGCCAAATTTATATCTATACATATATATGTATAGATTTGATATAATTAATAACTGTAATAAAATTGTATTAAAAAGTCATGTGAAAGGGAAAGGGCCCCATCCCCGCCCTTTCCTGTGAGGCACAACCAAATATTTGCCCCTCCATACCATTTTATCCTGAAAAAAAAAAAGAAATGAATTAGGGATGAGAACGGCCCCACCCCGCCGTTCTCTGTGAAGCACATCCAAATTTATTACTGCTTCTCCAAGCAAAAAAACACAAAATACAAAAAATACATACCGCTAACAATAGTCTATGGACTGCCAAAAAAGATTATTTCATCACCCTCATCACTCTTATTGTCGTCTAGATCTGGAATTATATTATTTATTAATAAAAATTAATAATGTTTTATTTATTTGTTATTTAAGGCTCCTGGTCCCTGCCATGATGTAACAAGACAGGTGTAGCATTTCCAAGGATGCGCAGTCGTCAATTTTCTTTCACCAATCCAAAAATTATCCGAGATGCAAGAAGGAACATAGCTCCCCCCCCCCTAATATATGATATTTTTATGATGTAATTTCTTAGATTGACCGTTTTTGATATTATATATTGTATTTACAGAGAAACTATGCCAACATGTCAATTCCGGACCAAAATTTGATTGGTTGTTTCCTATTCTTCGGCCATTATTATGCGCAATGCTACACCTGATGTATTCTTATCGTAGTGGTCCCTGCTACAACTATATCCTTATGTAATGACGTCAGAAGCAAGAAATGACACGTTGAAAATCTTTGCATGGTATTTCTAAATAAAAAGATATTTTGCACAAACTAACACTTTAGATTATTTCAGCACACTTCAAAAACACTCCGAGTTCTATCCATTTCTCTTGACAATTAATAAACAGTCGTAAAATAAATGTAATAGCCTAACCACGTTTATGTACCTGCGCATACGTCTACATTGTTAGGCTTTGCATTACATTCATTTTACGACTGTTTATTAACTGTCAAAAGAAATGTGTAGAACTCGGAATATTTTTGAAGTGTGCTGAAGTGATATAAAGTGCTATTTTGTGCAAAATATCTCTTTATTTGGAAATACCATCCAAGAATTTCAACATGTCATTTCTCGCTTCTGATGTTATTAAATAAGGATAGTTATAGCAGAGACCAGGAGCCTTAAAATTAACAATTTAAATTTAAAAATTTTTTATAATTTATATTATAATTACTATATATTATTATATTTATTTCTTTTGTTGGATGGTAATGGTAAATGTTGCGTTGGCAGCACTTGCGTGTTCCTAAAAGCTCCCTGTTTTACCTCTTGCGTGATACCGCGTTCGCGCCAGTTTGTTTCTCCTCAGCGTGCAAGCCCGCAAGCGAAGGACATATATGTACTTGAGTTTCCTTTTTAACATTAAACGCAACGTAAAACGTTATTGTGACTTTATTCTGCGCAACATATCCTGCTATTCTATCAGGTTATGGGCCCAGTCCCATCGGTGTTGGTCGTAAGAGAGTGCGAATATCGTCGCTTTTGAGGTTATTGGAAGCGTGAGTCGGAAAAACGACGCGGCAAGTACAGAGAGAAAAGACGGGCAAGAGAGATGGATACGGTAAATACTGTCACGAGTTTAAAGTTAACCGGAGGAGAAAATTGGGCCTTATGGAAGTTCCAGACTGAGGTCGTATTAAAAGGAAGAGGACTTCATGATATTGTGACAGGGCAGAGTTTAGAGCCGGAGGCAGCAGGGGAGAAGGCAGAGTGGCTGAAAAGGGACGCGAAGGCACAGGAGATCCTGGTTACGAGAATTGAGCAAGGGCCGCTCACACATTTGCTGTCATGCACCAGTTCGAAGGAGATGTGGTCTAAATTAAAGTCCGTGTACGATAAAGAGTCGGTAGTCAGCGTGCATTTGTTGCAACAGAAGTTTTTCATGTGCGAGTATAAAGATGAATCTATGTCGGTTTTTTTATCGAAGCTCGAAGAAATACGGACAAAACTTAAGCAGGCCGGAGAGCCTATCTCAGATAAGATGCTCATGACCAAGATATTAATGTCGCTACCAGAACCATACAAGCATTTTCGATCAGCGTGGGAGTCAGTTCCACTAGAGAAGCAGACAACAGAGGAGCTTACATCGAGGTTATTAATTGAAGAAGAAAGGGTGAGATCGAGCGAAGGTGAAGCAGTAGCCTTGGCAGGAACTAGTAGCAGCAGGAGTGTAAAAAAGAAGATGAAATGCTTCGCATGTGGAAAAGAAAGGCATCTAGCAAAGTTTTGTACCAGTAAAGTAAAGGAATCAAGGAGCTGTTATTACTGCAAGAAAAAAGGGCATATCGCAGAAAATTGCTACTTAAAAAGGAAGAAGGAAAGTGAAGAAAAGAAGAAAGACAAGAAAGAAGAAAAGAAGGAAGAAAAGAAGGAAGAAGTGAATGCCTTTGTGGGAACCAGTGCTCAGAAAAATGACTCAACGAAGAAGGTTTGGTACATGGACACCGGCGCGAGTGAGCATATGTGCGGAAACAGAAAGCTGTTTAAATCATTAAATGAGAGACAATGCTGTAGTAAAGTGAGAGTCGGTGATGGAAATTTGCTAGAAGTAAAGGGAATAGGTACTGTGGTATTAAATGCGTGGAATGGTCAGAGATACATAAAGACAGTTTTATCCGGCGTATTGTATGTTCCTGACTTAAAATTCAACCTGTTCTCGGCTGGTTACGTGTTAGATAAGGGCTATTCTTTAGTGTCAAACAATGAACTGTGCGAGTTTCTAGACGGTCATGGTGAAGTACGTGCAATAGCGAAACGTGAAAATAGACTGTTTAGGATGGCCTTCATGCCAGAAGAAGAAACTGAAACGCATTCAGCAGGCTTGGAAGATGTACGCAGCACATTTGACGTCTCGGAATGTCATTTGAGTAAGAAGATTGAGAACTTATCTGTGTGGCATAAAAGATTTTGTCATCAGAACTTGGAGTATGTAAAAAGTGTTTTATTGAAAGGTAACATTAAGTTCTTTGACGACAGCGCCAGTTTTGTTTGCGAGAAGTGTTTGGCCGGTAAACAACACAGAACACCGTTTCCATTGAGCAGTTCGCGAGCAACCGAAAGACTTGAGTTGGTGCATGCCGATGTCTGCGGACCTATGGAGCAAGATTCCCTGGGTGGAGCAAGGTATTTTCTACTATTGAAAGACGATTATTCAGCGTATAAGAGTGTATTCTTTATCAAGAACAAGAGCGATGTAAAGTCATGTATAGAAAAGTTTATAGCACGCGAGGAAAGAAAAACTGAATGTAAATTGAAAGTTTTAAGGACGGACAACGGGCTCGAGTTTGTCAATTCGGAGTTAAAAGCCATGTTGGAGAGTCGAGGTATAGTCCACCAAAGAAGTGTTGTGTACACCCCGCAGCAAAATGGTCGAGCAGAGAGAGAGATGCGAACGTTAGTGGAGGCTGCTCGTGCAATGATTGATGGAATGCATAAGAAATTTTGGGCGGAGGCCGTGAACACGGCTGTGTACACGATAAACAGGACAGGTCCAAGTCCAGTGAAGGGGCTAACACCCTATGAAGTATACCATAAGAGCAGCGCAACCTTGGAGTTGTTTAGAGATTTCGCATCACAGGTGTCTGTGCACATACCAAAGGAAAAACGCCTTAAATTGGATCCTAAAAATGTTAAGGGTTTTTTAATTGGCTACGGAGAAGATATAAAAGGATACCGAATCTATTTCCCGAAGAGTAATAAAGTAGAGATACATCGAGATGTAATATTTCTACCGCAGAAGATGGCAGAGCTAGATGAAGAAAAGCAAGAAAAAGAAAGGCTTAAGACTCAAGAAGTTTGTGAGCAGGAAACAGACAGTGAGGATCAAGATATGAGTAATGAAAATGAAAACAGACAAAATGAAGAAGAAGAGCAGACGGAGCAAAGCTGTAATAAAGACACAGACAGCAGTTTTGAAGAGGCTCTTGACATCAGTATCCAAGAAAGAAGTGAGGAAACGAGGCACAACCTAAGGCAGAGAAGCGACTTGAAGATGCCAGCTCGTTTCGAAGATTTCTATACAAGTCTGTTAGCTACAGAGGAAGATCCCAAAACCTACGACGAGGCAATGTCAAGCAGAGACGCAGAAAAATGGAAAAAGGCTATGGAGGCTGAGGTACAAGCATTGTTAGAGAACGAAACATGGAAGTGTGTAAAGAGACCCAAAGATGAAGTAAATATTATAGACTGTAAGTGGGTGTTTAGGCGTAAGAGAAATGAAAACGGAGACATAGTTTCTAATAAGGCCAGGCTGGTTGCTAGAGGCTTTCAACAGTCAGACGTATCCTTTTCAGATATTTACAGTCCTGTAGCAAGGTTATCATCTGTTAGAATGTTATTAGCTTTTTGCAACGAATATGACATCCCTATTTATCAGTTAGATGTCTGTAGTGCCTTTTTATATGGGAAAATAGAAGGGGATGTATATATTTCTTTACCAGAGGGATGTGAAAATATTATAAAGGATAAAGAGTATGTTTTAAAGCTAAACAAATCTTTGTACGGGCTGAAAAGTTCACCCAAAAATTGGAACGAAACATTTCATGAGGTGATGATAAAATTAGGTTTTAAAAGATCAGAGTATGAATATTGTCTTTACATAAGAACAAGAGGAAAGTATAAAACCTTTTTATTACTGTATATTGATGATCTGTTGTTAGCTTCGAAAGATAGTAAAGATATAGAGTATGTTAAGAGGATACTAAATAATCATTTCAAAATGAAAGATTTGGGGGCAGTTAGACAATATTTAGGCATGTCTATAGTACACAATTTAGAAAAAGGGGAAATAATAATAAATCAGACAGCATATTTAGAAAATCTGCTTAGCAAGTGTAACATGAAAGATTGTAAAGCTATTTCTACTCCGATGGTAGAGAATTTTGATCATAGCGTGCTAAAAAGAGACAAATCAGAGAGTCAGAAAATTGAAAGTAGATGTAGAATGGTTATAGGCTCATTGATGTATGCCATGTTATGTTCACGACCTGACCTATGTTTGTCAATTAGTATATTGAGTAGGTACCAGTCGTGTGCTAGTGAGGATCTGTGGTCAGCGCTCAAGCGGGTGTTGCGCTATATTAAAGGTACCATAAAGTTAAGCCTAATCTTTAGAAAGAGTAAAGCAAGTAATGTTAACCAAATAATAGGTTTTGTTGATGCTGATTGGGCAGGCGACAAGGTAGATCGCAAGTCAACTGGTGGTTATGTATTTAAAGTTTTCGGCTGCAGTGTATCATGGGCTTCTCGTAAGCAATCAACTATCGCCTTGTCATCGACCGAATCAGAATACGTAGCTTTAGGTTTAGCTGCTAGTGAGGCTTGTTTGATAAGAAATTTGTTTTTCGACTTAGAAGGAAAAATGATAACGGTAAAGATATTTGAAGACAATCAGTCTGTGATCAAGGTGTGTAAGAATCCTGAGTTTCATCACAAATTGAAGCATGTAGACATTAAGATGCATTTTGTTAGAGATAAGGTGTCTAATAATACAATATCAGTTGAATACGTTAGTACTAATGAGCAGATAAGTGATGTACTGACAAAACCTTTGGGCAGAATTAAGTTTGAAAAGTTTCGTGATGGCTTAGGTTTAAAATAAGTTTTTTTTAATGTAAAATTTCAGGGGGTTCTTTATTTTGTACAAGATTTACCATTAAGGGGGTGTGTTGGATGGTAATGGTAAATGTTGCGTTGGCAGCACTTGCGTGTTCCTAAAAGCTCCCTGTTTTACCTCTTGCGTGATACCGCGTTCGCGCCAGTTTGTTTCTCCTCAGCGTGCAAGCCCGCAAGCGAAGGACATATATGTACTTGAGTTTCCTTTTTAACATTAAACGCTACGTAAAACGTTATTGTGACTTTATTCTGCGCAACATATCCTGCTATTCTATCATCTTTATTTACCATCTTCTGTCAAATGCCATTCATGCTCGTCGTTGTCCTCCGTTCCATCCGTGTCCTGGGTGTCCATGTTGTCGGCGTTTTCTCCCTCCGTGTGCTGGGTCTCCTCTGGTTCGTTGGCGTCCTCAGCTTCCTCCTGGATGTTTTCAAATCCCGTGTCCTTTTCCGGGTTATCCATTCGCCGGCGTCGATTGAGTGGAACTTCCTCATTTTCTTCCTCACTTTCTTCATGAAGAGGAGCTTGTCGTCGTTTCCTGTTGTAACGCCATTTTCTAGTTTTAAGGCTTTTTAAAGCCTTCTCCAAAGCGTCATAAAATAGGACCTTATTGGGGTTGGGAAAATGTTTGTTGGCGTTTATGGCATCTGGAAAAATTTATGAGAAACACCTTAGTTATCGTCATGTATATTCAATGTAGAATATAAACGCGAACGGTATTTTTTTACAAACCTTGACATGCTTGAGCAAAGCGACTGTCTCGCAATTTGCATCCCTCTGGTCCTGTTCTTCCATTCAAGGTGAGGTATGTAGAAACCTCCTCATCTTCGGGAAATACGCTGCGAAAATACTCTGCAGCGCAATCGACTGGATTGGTCCGTCCAAGATAAACAAAGTATCCCACCTGTAACAAAATTTTTGTAGTAAACTGAATTAAATATATATTTAGAAAAAAATTCTTACCAAATCATTATAAATATCTTCGTCAACTTCTTCGAAGGCTAAGAAATCGTCCACAGTTCTAAATAAAATTCCTTGTGGCTTCACTGGTCTTCTTACTGCAGACTCTCGCGTCAGTTGCTTGATGGCTTTGACATTTTCACTGCAGGAAAAAATAAAATTATGGAATTAAAAATTTATTTATAATACGTTGCTTGCTATTCTTCAGTAAAATCGTTAATACTTACTCGATTTTCTTTTCAATCGAAATTTGTCGCTCTTCCATCCGATGTAGTTGCGTCATAATCATTCTGAAATAAAATTAATGTCTTTATCCGTGCACTAGATGACTATTAAATGTTGTAATCCTTCTTGAAACTTACTGTACTGATCGTATTATATCACAAGATGTTTCCCCGTCTTTTGTCCACTCTTCTTCATGTCCTTGTTTGACTGGAGATAGTAGGCGATTCCGTTGTACAGATGATGGTGGTGGTCGTGATAATGTTTGTTTATGTTGTGGTGATGGTTTTGATGGTGGATGACTGTTTTGTGTAAGTGATTTTGTGGCTGGTGAAGGAGAGCGTGATAATGTTTGTTTATGTTGTGGTGATGGTTTTGATGGTAGATGACTGTTTTGTGTAAGTGATTTTGTGGCTGGTGAAGGAGAGCGTGATAATGTTTGTTTATGTTGTGGTGATGGTTTTGATAGTGGATGACT
>JASTWK010001907.1:0-22356 GCA_030770225.1 Temnothorax unifasciatus | reverse complement strand
ACAGTGCGTTGCGCTGTTAAACTTTTCCCACTCGTCTCGCGTGAAATCCGCCATGGGCAAATCGTTGAAAAAGTTTTGCGCAAAAGGGGGGATGAGGTTTATGTAAAGTGGTTAGGATTTGATAATTCACACAATTCGTGGATACACAAGAATAATGTATTGTAAAAAATTTATTACAATATAAAAACATATTATACATACAAATGAGTCATTTATTTTCATAAATATCTAAATGTAATTACAATATATATATATTTAAGGTATTTTATTATGCCCCCATGGCAACGTCTCGGTAGAACCGGGTATAATAAAGCGTTTATCATCGTACGGACTTAGTGCTATTTTCGTTTCGGACATGGTGTACACCTCGTGTTGTTTGGATCTTATGCAAGCCTGCTGTCGCGTCATTTCAATTCGTCGCGCAGACATCGCGTGTAATCGTCGAACGTTATCGACCTGGCTACGACGTTACTCTTAACACCTTTAGCCTTTTTCGTATCTTTCTTACCGTTCACTCGCAAAGCGTACATCTTTGCTCTAAGCCCGACAAATTCAGTCATTATCGCGCCGTTGTTTTCGTCTTTCATCAAACCCGGAACTTTTTTATTGGCGAGTGGGATACCGTACGCATTATCGACCGCGTAATCGCTAGTGTCAAATCTATTAATGTCGCGCTTCATGGTCTCATACACATCGTCGCACTCGATGTGATAAATGAGACTGTCAGTATCAGTGTACGTGACTTTACACTTTTCGCGATACAACGGTAACATATACTCGTGATGAAATTCGTACAAACATGTCTTGGATATATCGAGGATGCACATACCCACGTAGATTGGTTTGTCGAACTTCACCTCGAGTTTCGCATTTCTATCGCTACTAAATTCTCCGAAAAGACGCTTCGGCTATGAAAATTCGGTTTCGCGATCATTGCCTCCGCGCCGTATCTACCCTCCCAATGAGTCACGAGTCGCACGTCAACGTGATTCCGCACATTCTCCATGGTTTTGCCGAACACAGCGTTGTTCATCAATTTGTATAAATTTTTCTCGAAATCATTCTTAGCCAATGTTCTAAATTTCGTATTTAGTTCAATATAATCGCGAAGCCATGGAGATTGCGCGAATTTCAATATGCGGTGAATCTTTGATATACGAAGACCGTGACGAGTACACTGCTGCAGGTTGCGATAATGTATTACATAACGTTTCTTATCGTATAATGTTGCGAGGAGCTTGTTCTGCCGCTTACCAGGTGGTTTATCGCGCGTTGGGCAGAACGGTAGGTCAGTGTGCGCGTCGTGAAGATGTTGCGGATACTCCAAGTCGACTTCGAGAATGTAGCCTATCGAGGAATCCAACGCGATATCCGTAACATTAAAATTGGTTACGTCGTCGACCCATTGAAAATCTGCATATGGCAATGGTTGACACATTGCCCAGCCGTATAAGTTGTTTACGTCAAAATACATCAGATACGATGATGGTTTCGCTGGATCATACGACTGCATGTATTTGTTGTTGGCCAGCGCGTATCTGTTCGAACATTGGCTCAAACCGCCTCGTATACCGCGTTCGATAAACATGACCATGTCAATGTCGGTGAGCAATTCGAAATTGATACGTGTATGCTTCAACATAGCATCCCACGTAAAACCCGGTAGAGTATAATAATAGGCGGGATCGAGTCCATAACTCGCGACGCAGCTATCGCGAAAATTTCAAAGATATCGGCCAACAGCAAAACATCGGTTTTGAGATATAAATCGCTGTAGTCACCGAGCGTTCGAATGGAGAACCGCTGCCAGACGTTGACGGCGTGCGCGTAATCGTTCTCTGATACGGTGTCACCTGTCAATGAACTGTAAAACGAGTCGCGCGACGGTAAGCACGAGTCCTCCAACTTTTCGACGCAGTCAATGTACTCGTACGGAAATACGCCTTTTCGTGTCAACAAATCAAAATTTTCTGCGGATAATTTACAAAATTCGCGTTGCAATATTCGCAGTTTATCCTTGCTAAGATAAGATGCCAATTTGTCGAGACTAGCGGTGAGAAACTTGTACGAATCGATAAATCGCAATTTAACGCAAGTTTCTTATCTTTATCTTCGGTGCTTTTAACGTTTTTTGTAAACGAAATGTATTTCTCTTTGTAATTGGGAGTAAGTCTACATGTCCTTCGTACGCTGTTGCTATTCCGTTATAATAAAATGCGCGTCGTAGCCTGATAAATTATGAAAAACTATCGGAATACAATGCGAATCTTTATAATTTAAGTTACAGTTTGAGTGGCGCGGGACCTCTGTACTGACCGGTCAGATGACAATGATCGCGTACTCGCACGTCGTCTGGCTCGAACGGTTTTTTCGCACACGTGACAGTGCGTTGCGCTGTTAAACTTTTCCCACTCGTCTCGCGTGAAATCCGCCATGGGCAAATTAGTGGACAAGATTGTCTTTACATTGTGAGCTAAACGTCTTAGCTCCTCGGCGAACCACGCGACGCAATCCTTATCGCGACGAAACCGATACATTGATAACGAGTCGTCGTACGAGCAACGCACGTAGTACCCTATGCTAAACACGCGATGATGTTGATACGTGTACCTGGACGTTTCCGGATCCGCTTCCATCTTCTCCAGGGTACATTCCAGGTCGGCGTATACGATAAACGGAACTCGTTCCTTCCTGTTGTGATTCTTAAAGGCTAACCACTTGTCGTTATCGCTCGGTAACTTGATCGCGCAGTCATTCATCTCCAGACAGTCGACGGTGTGGGCTTCCAATTTCTCGTTCGTGTAGAAATAGTGTAAACATCTGTAATAATGAAATTTTTTATATATCTTATAAGTAAGGTTTATTTTTATTATTTATTAGGACGTATACTCACCGATCGCAAAAGTATTTCCTGTGCTCTTTTTTACTCAATTGCGAGCTCACGAGACGGGATAGATTCTTGATCCATGCAAAATGTCCCACGTTGTCGTCATGCACGTACAGCAGATTTACATGCCTGTCCATCTTTCTGTCGGTGAGCCGTATTGGCACGATAGCAAGTTCCTCGTTTTTTTTCTTGGTGCCGTACACGTTGATGGAGATGTCGTTGTAATTTTCAAAATTTTTAATTTGATCCAACGTCATTGGAAACTTAATGTTTGCAAGATTTAGCACCGACGTGTAATGTGGATACGACGATTCCAGATCTGCATTTATTTGGGCTGGATGCAGAGCAGCCGTCACTGACCATGCGAAACATGCATTGTCCATTGATTGCACGTTTATCACCGCCTTCTTCTTTTTAATTTCTCGCGGTATTTCCACAAGACACCCCGCGTGCAACGGATTGTACTTGTTTACGTTAACAGTCAAATTCAGTATACGCGACAACGCCCATCCGCTATCACGTTCCTGGAATTCCTCCAGCGATGCTAGGGTAGGCTCGATAACGCGTCGCTTGTACCACTCGCGCAGATCGGACGTATGAAAGAGTTCGCTGTTTCTCGTAGCGAAACTTTTATTCGCGCGTTTGTCACCCGCAACAAATTCACCATTAAACATTGTGTTTATCTTTACATTGTCGTGTCGTTGCATGGCGTTCCGCACATGAATGAGTACAATGTCTCTCGCATCTTTGAGAAATTGACGTGGGTCGATGTGTTTCGAATTTATCACCACACCGGTCAGTATACGACTTTCAAAAGCCGTATCTATCTCGCGCCATCTGAGTCCTGTCTCACTCGCACTGTATCCGGCACCCACATGCACGAAACGTTGACGTACCGAATCTTTCAAACCTTCGAGTCGTGCGATACAAGCAATCAACGACTGTTTGAGACCGATCGATAATCGGGGCCGTTTAATTCGGCTTTGTTCTTCCAACGATTCGATAAACTCGTCGCATCGTTGCTCCCACGCGGTAAATTCTTCCCACGAATTTAAAAGGGCGGATTGCTCCAACAACTCTTGCTCCATATTATTGCACGATCTTCTTTCTGACACAATTGCACTCACGACTTCCAATTCACGACTACTGAGCGTATCGCCCAGATTCGTCAATTTATATTCTACTAATGATGCATCGTTTGCTAGCATATTTAATTTCATCTCAGCAGCCGTACATCGGCGCTATTTGCAAAATTTGCAGTTTTGCACGTGTTCGATGAAATCATCGTGAGACACGTATGTTCTTGAAAACAATAACGCACCCTTGACTTATGCGAAATTGCAAAATTTGCAGTTTTGCACGTGTTCGATGAAATCATCGCGCGACACGTCTTGAAGAAATCATATTTGATGCTATTGCCCGATGAGGTGATCTCATCACGTTCTAGACAACGATATCACATTTATGTGGATTGTGGTGGTGGTCACCATGCAGCAGCCGTACATTGGCGCTATTTGCATGATTCGCATTTTTGTGTACGTATAAATGGTCTGCGAGGATTGTAGCGCGCAGTCGAGAGTTACTCGCGCGGTTGAGAATTGATATATCTGTAAAAAGAGAGTATGGGAACGGACGGACGCTATTGCTCGTCGATGGTGCGTTTGCTTCGTGGTAGAGAGGCCGGTTTTCGAAACGTGCTTACTGGCAATAAAACACTGTGTCCCACGCATTCTGTATGTCATTTCGCTAGACTTGAACATGATTGGGATTTTCTGGACTCATACGTTAAAACATGTTGGTGTATGATTCGTGGCAGTCTTCGTAAAGTTTATAATGAAAGATCAACACATGGGATTATCAGGAGAGATCTGCCTATTGGAAACGGCTACTGTATACTGTGTGGAGGGGAGTGCCAAATAGAAAGAGGTCCGCCAATGTTTGCATCCCATTCGATCTGGAGTTATTACACACGCTACATGAGTTATGTACGTTCCGATTCAGAATGAAACGTGTGAGAAACAGCACAATGAGTAAGTACCGATAATTTTCGTATATACATGTAAAAAAGCTTTTATTATATATATATATATATATATATATATATATATATATATTTGTATTTTTTCAGTTTTGATAAACCCCGCCACACGCCACGTATTTTGGGAAGGAGATTTGCCCTGACATCGACAGCATATAAATTTTTTGGATGTTGGAATCATCGCGGGACCTATGTCCTCTGTGGACATACTTTTGATTGTGAATTATTAGTCTACGCTTTAGATACTATTATGTATAATGCGCTACATGATAAATAAATGTATGTTAAAATGCATATCACTGTATCTAAAATTATCTTTCCTTCTGTCTACCGTTCCCTTGTCCATCGTCAGCGGTTTAGAATTACATAGCTGTAACTCTAGATAAGAATGCGCGTGCCGCATTCGTCGCGCAATCATTAAACGTTTTCTCACATTTGTCTCGTATAAATTGTTAAATATTCTTCCTCTTATTTCCAATAAATAAATTACTTAAAATAATATAAAATAATCTAACTCTAATGGGTGACGGGAGCGAGACAACGTGCGCGAACGAGAAAACGTACGCGATCGTGAGCGAGAACGCGCGAGGGAAAGAGAAGACGCGCGCGAACGGTAGCGAGAGGGTCCGCGCGAACGGGGGGGCCGGGAACGAGAAGACGCGCGCGAGCGGGGGCCGGGAGCGAGAACGGAGGAGATAACGCGAACAGGGGCCGGCTGCGAGCGAGAACGCGAGCGGAGGCCGGGAGCAAGACCGCGAGCGAAAACGCGTGAGAGAAAGAGTGACGTCACGCGGCCGTTGCACGCGGCGCCCGAAAACGCGGTACCCCCTCCCCGCGGCGCCGGAAAACGCGGCCGTCCCCCGCGGCGTCGAAAACACGGTCGCCCCCCCCCCCCTTGGCCGCGAAATCCGCGAGACACCTGTGTGTAACCCGATATCACACACACACACACACACACACACACACACACGTATGCACACACGCGATATCACACATACACGCACGCACACGAACTCATTTAGAACCGGCCTAGCTTACCTACTGATGTCCATTTTATGTTCGGAACGTCTATGGACGTTACATGAATATTTATAGGATATTGGTGCTATCAGGAGGGTGTATATGCTAAACGACGCCTACTAGGGACATTTAAATGGGGGCTTGGCGTTCTCCTTTGACAGTTTTTCAACTGTTTGCCAAAATTGAGTGAATTTAACGTCACAAAATAACATTCCTCCAAAGGAGAAATGTTCACAATGACCAATGTCTTTGAATTGCCTGTTAGAGAAGGCATCAATACATGAGTCAATTTTGACGCCCGGTAGGGTATATGTTCTTCTTTTAAGAACATTTTATTTATTACCCTACCGAGCGTCAACAATGACGTATTTATATGTCCCATTTCTGTTACTTGTTGGGTCGAGTCAATATTTAATGATTTGATACTCTCCGACCCAGCTAAATCAACTAAATCTAAAATCCCTTTTGACGATTCTTGTTTGGCAGCATGTGTACCAATCAGGCATATTCTTGCAACTGAATGCGATCTGGATGATCTGAAATGCAAATTATTATTTATTTTAAATTAAATTCTATGTTAAATTATATCCTAATGAATATTTAATCATATAATAAACATTTCAAAATAAAATTACTGTTCATTCGATGCTGTAGCTGCAACTGCTCGGTTGCGTTGTGCAGTTCGTAGGCATTCCAATAAGTCTTCTTGACTGATAATTTCTTTTTCTAAAAGATTGGTGATGTATATATCACCTTTAGCGTCTGTTTGTATTTCGTTCATTTTTTTTTCTGAATCGAGAAGATCATTGATTTTCTCGTTATAAATTTCCAGAAAACTTGCTTTTATTTGGTATTTCCAACCAAGAAATTTGAGCTGTTCTATTTTCTCAAATATAAAACGTACCTGAAATTATATACACGTATTTCGATTTTCTTTTTGATTCTAAAATGTCAAATTACAGTTGTAAATTTAAATATTTATAAAAAGTATGATTTAATTACACGCGCATACATACACATACATATATTATATTATAAATATATATAAAAACATACAGTTCTAGGTATCATGCCTTCAGCCTCCGGTAATCCACATTCTCCTTCCATAGTATACGTCTTGCCAGAACCAGCCTGACCATAAGCAAATACACAAACATTATATCCTTCGAGTGCTGATTGTACCAAAAGGGATAATTCTTTAAACACATCTGCTTGCGAAGCACTGGGTTCAAATACTTTATCGAATGAAAATTTTTGTTTTGTTTGTTGTAGGTTTTTGCCACTGCAGCTCTTTGTATTTGATCCATCTGATTTACTGATTTCAATAGCACGATAGTCAAAGAAGCTTATGTCACACAATCTGTAACAAACAATATTTTCATTTAGATACACAAATCAAAATATTAAAATAATCTCTTTTATTCCCTTGAATAAAATATATTTTTATTTATAGTAATTGCTGAAAAAAACTCTTCAAATTAAGAAAAGAATTAAGAAAATGTATTATTAATTTTTTAATTTCCAAATATGATCTTTTCAAAAACTTTATACAAACACATTTACTTACGCTTTCTTCTCTTCATTTTCTTTTGGAGTTTTTGGACGCACTCGACATAATACTCTAATATTTCCCTTTAACTCGTGGATTTCGTTCTGCAATATCCTGCGTTCTTCTTCGAGTTTATGTATTAATTTTTTTTGTGATTCAAAATCTTTTTTTATAGTTATTAGTTCTTGTTCCATGGAAATTATTTCTATTTTGTGTTTTTCTTTAATTTTTGCTATTTCTAATTCAAATTTTTTTGTTAAATTACTTGAAGAATTTTGTGGCATGGAAATTTCCATCCTGCGTTCCATTTCCTCGTCCATCTTACGAATTTTTTCTTTTTGCAATTTAACATCTTTTTTTATGGTTGTAATTTCACTCGCAAGATTCGCGTATGATTCTTGCGATTCTCGTATAGAAATTATTTCCGTCCTTTGTAATTCAAAATCCGTTTGCAAATTTGTCAATGTCTGAAATTTGATAGTCAAAGTGTTATTTAAAACCTCAAATTCTTCTTTAGTTTAGCATGCAGTTTCTTCGTTTTTTTTCTTTCAATTTTGATTTTAAAGTGTTGAGTCTGCTTTAAAATTAATACCTCTTGTATTTTTATTAGGCTCTCAGATGCGGCAGCGGCAGGATCCTGCGGCAGTGCCCGGGGTGCCACGGGCCTCCCCGCCGGATGTCGATGGGCCTTCCCGGCGAATGCCAACAGTTCCTCCTCATCGGATGTCAGCGAGATCCCCTCGCCGCTGGCAGCCTCGGACTGGGTATATAATTCCTGAAAGATTAAAAAATACATTAGTTATGGAGCGTAACAACAATTAATACCCTTCCCTACCCCGAAATTAAATCTAAACGATTTAATTGTAAAAAAAAAACGTAAAGAATTTATTGCGAAAAATATTACCTCAGGCAATTTTTGTACTAATATATTTATAATATATTAATTAAATATTTATACTTACCAAATTTTCACAATGTGCATTTTTGCACCAGCATTTCATTGTGCATTTTTCTTTGAATTTATTTATGCACACGCATCTCTCTGGACTGTATAGTACGCAATTTTTTGTACACCTGCAATACTTTTGTGGCATTTTCAGTAATCTGCAAAAAAAATTTTTATTATTTATTTTTTAAATATTAAAGTAATCATTAATAAGCAAAAATACAATATTAAGTGCCAAAAAAGAAAAAAATTTTTTAATTTATTTTTATTTATCAAGCAATTTGTAAATAATTTAAAAAAAAATTATTTTTCCAAAAATTAATAATAATTTAACATTATTTTTTAATTTTTGAAAAATTTAATAATGAATCAAGAATTATAACTAATTTTTCAAAAAATAAATAATTATATAATTTCTAATTTTCTAAAAAATAATAATAGGAAAAAATAATTTTTAATTTTCCAAAAAATTAGTAATTAAATATTTTCTAATTTTTTAAAAAATTAACAATTAAATAAAAATAATTTCTGTTTCTTATCCTTGATTCTGTAACAAGTCCTCTTGGCGAAGATAAGCATGAACATGAGATGATTGACAATATCAGAGATATTGGGCGACGAAGGGGACACTAATAGAGTTTTTGATTACATTTATTTCACATGTTAATGATAAAACAGAAAATTGTTCTAAGCCAAGTTTTTATACATATGCCAATATTCTTTAGACAACTAAAAAAATAACTTGTGCATGAAAAATTGCAGCAAATAAAAAATTTAAATGCGGATTTGAATGCAAATTTTTAGTACAAAAAATTGTTTAGTATAGTTAACTTTATTGTTCCCTTTCTCGTACAACTGATATATTTCTAAAAACGGATACTTTACAAATTAATAAATGCTAATTTTCTCAAAAATTAGTAATATATTTTCTAACAATTACTAATTGCTCAAGAAACAAATAATATACTTTTTAAAAACTACTAATTTTTCAAAAAAATGAAAAATATTTTTTTCCGAATAATTAATTTAAAAAAAAATTGACAATATTTTAATATAATTGCCAATTTTTAAATTATAAGCAATATAATTTTGATTATTTATTAATTTCTCCAACAGAGTATTATATTTCTAATCAATTGATAATTATTTTAAATTTAGAGCTTTGTGTTTTATTAATTACTAATTTTTTGCGAATAAAAATTAAAAACATATAAATTTTTTATTTTTGATTAATTGAAAATAACCGCCGATATCATTTCTAAAAACAGAATTTCTGCCAATCACTGCCATCTTCTTCTTTTTACTTTGATTTTATTTGGCTCCTCCCTTAGGAAAATTTACTTAAAGTTTTTTAAAGTTACTTAAAGTATTTTAAAGTATTAGAAAGTATACTAGCCGTAATAATAGTATACTAATAGTATAATAGTAAACTAATAGTATATTGACAGCCGAGCGTAAAGTTTTCTTTAAGTTATTAACCTCAATAAAAACTTTATATGCAAGTCGCAAATATACTTTAAATTTACTTTTAACAAATATAATACTTATAAATATGCTTTAAGTTTACTTTTTATAAAGGTAATACTTAAAGTTGATTTTAACTTATGCGTGTTGTTTCATCTGGCTAAAAAAAAATTTGATAAGGATGTTTTAATTTCATAAATATTTATTTATTAGGGCTAACCGGATGAGGTCCCGATCATTATTTATTAGGGATGCCATAAGAAAGTATTATTATTTTGTCTTATTTTTGTCTAATGAGGTCCTTGTAAGGATTTGATAAGAATGTTTTAACTTTATAAATATACTTTTTTTCATAAATATATTTACAAACACAAAATTTTATAATGAGCCGGCACTGGTTTCTGACATTCACCGGACATTAAGAAATATTATATCATATCAAATATAAATAAAGGGCAACGAGCCGTAACGGGGTGACAGTATTAATATATTCAGTGTAATAATACAAAAATAGTTACAAACGTTCTGTTCTAATATTTTTAATAGTGATTCGGTTAGTTTTAGACTCGACCTTCTTTATATTTAATAACTGTATTTACCAGCAAATATTTGGTTCTCCGATGGGCTCTCCTCTCTCACCGATTATCGCTGATATCACGTTACAAGACATAGAGGAAAGGGCAATAACCTTTGTTACCTTACATTAAAATTTATCGCAGATACGTAGATGATATTTTCATGGCAGCCCCCCCTGAGAAATTCGTAGATATTTCAGAAACTTTTAACTCACTACATCACAGACTACGATTCACGATTGAAATCAGTGACAATAACGTACTTAATTTTCTTGATGTTAGAGTGGCGGTGAGAGACAAAGAGTTCGAATTCGACTGGTACCATAAGCCCACTTTCTCAGGGAGATACCTTAACTTCCACTCGCACCACCCTATTTCCCACAAAAGGGGGGTCATTTTCGGACTGGTTGACAAAAACTTGACCAATATCTGATCCAAAATTCCACAAGAAAAATTTTGACTTCATTATTCATGTACTCTTAATGAATGGTTACCCTTTACCATTCATATTTTCTTCCATTAAAAATAGAATTACACAATTTGGTTTACGAAAAAGAATAGCTGATTTGTCATTAGAGCCACACAGGACCAAATATTTCACCCTTCCATATGTCAGATCTGTATCAGAGAAATTCAGAAGTTTTGTTAAAAATTTAAACATTGCCTTTTTGGTGGCGCATCCTTTGACAAGATTTATTAAGACGGGGAAAGATAATCTCGATAAATTGGCCCACAGCAATGTCGTCTACAAAATTTCATGCAAAGACTGTGAGGCGTCCTATGTAGGACAAACCAAAAGACAACTCAAAACGAGAGTAAAGGAACACAGAATGGATATAAACAGAAATTCTGGTTCTCCGTCGGTCATTTCGGCCCACAGACTTCGGATGGACCACGAGTTTGACTGGGAGGGTGTGAAGGTCTTGGATATCGAGCCATCACTCGGGAAGAGACTCACTTCAGAAATGATTCACATAAAAAGACAGTCGTCCCCGCTAAACAAGCAGAACGACACAGAATCTCTCCCCGAGGGATATCTTTCAGTCCTGAATTTGTTTCCTCCTTAGTTTTCTCCTACTACTGACTCCTCCTTTCCCTTTCCTTCCCTTTCCTTTCCTTGTAAGTACGTACGGCTCTTTGTTTCCCCTTCCTTTCCCTTTCCTCTCCTCGTCATTATATATACGGCTCCGCTCTTGCGACTATGTACAGTAGCCACTAATTGTAAGTACTCACAGCAAAATACCACGTAATCGAGAATGTTGAACTACGAATTTTCCCATCGAAGAATATTGTACGTATTGCATCTAAATTTATTGTCAACACGCCCGTAACGGTTATATCTGATTACAGCATTACATTCGACGATCGTTCTACTTCTGTGTTCGTTTTATCTAATAATGTTCTCGGGAATACTTTTCTTCTTTGCATATGTTTTTATTAATTTGGACACTGAGGATGGTTTGATATTAGAACAGAAACGTTTGTAACTATTTTTGTATTATTACACTGAATATATTAACACTGTCACCTCGTTACGGCTCGTTGCCCTTTATTTATATTTGATTTTAATCTTGTGAGCCTTATACATTATATATTATATCATATATCCAATTCAAAATTTTATTACTCTTTTTAAACTGCATTTGTTTCTTAAAATGATTTTTGTAAAATTATATATTTGCACTGGTTATGACATATGTAGACTATGTATAACGCTTACATCAAATTAAGAAGTAGTCTATTACATAAGGCAGTTGGCTCACGATGCAGGGATTCCGAGGTCCCGATTTCGAATCCCAAGGTAAGTGTGTTATTTCAAATATGAGAAAATATTTATAATCATAGACTGCATCTTAATAAACAAATTTAGTTAAAAAATAGTAATAAAATTTCGAAATAAATAATTTTTTTTATGTCGGGTGAGTAATTATTCAGTGAAACATGTCACTCTTTTGGAGTGAAATTCCACTCCAAGAAATTTAGAGAGTAGTAGTTACATTAGTTAACTTAAAGTAACCTTTAAAGTATATTATAGAAATACTTAAAGTTTGGTTCCAAATCACTTCTAGTTTATCAATAGTATTATATATATATATATATATATATATATATATATATAATGTATACATATAATGTAATACATATAATGTATAAAATTTTAAAAATTTTGTAAATACTTTTGTCTTAGAAATAGATGTTAATACATGCGTAAGTCCAAAACCCTGTGCAAGTAAAGTAGCAGCAAGTGCAAAAGAAATAAATCCAAAACCAGATACAAATAAAATAGGAACAAGTGCAAAAGTAATAAATCCAAAGTCATTTACAAATAAAAAAGCAACAAGTGCAAAAGAAATAATTACTGATGATAACGACAAAGAAAATGTATTGGAGCCAACAACACTAAATAAAAACAAAACGAGATTATTGCATGAAATCACCACGACTTCAAATTTTAAGGATAATATAAATTGTCACATCGATAAAACTGATACTGGTAAGTTATTTTTAGGTACCATATACTTGTATATAAGATTTTGTGGACATACGTATATTATACAGGTGGACTGAAATTTATGGTACAATCCGGAAGAAGGTGATTTTAAAACTCACAATACAAATAATAGAAAAATTCTTTCTAATAAAATCTCATCTTTAAGAAAAACGATTTGGAAAATTAAAATGGAGATTTTACGTAACAAATTTGAATGCTCAATGTCTTCGTTTATTATCAGGAGTCAATAAATAAGTTACATCTTGACTGTTCCTATAACGAAATCTATGACACCAGTCAAGTACACGCGCATTCCATAAATTTTCCAAGCAGCTTTTCGCCAAAACAAGTCCTCATTAAAAAAAATCATTATCTTAACTTATTTGGTTTTATATAATTATTTGTGTCCCGTGCTGCACCATGACTCTTGGCTCGCTGGATCGTTAAATATGGATAAAATATGAAATATAGAGATTTTATGATTGTTTTACAAACAGTTTGCGTATGTGATTATAATTTGTAAGTATTCTTCTAGCTAGATGCTGCATTTAAAAAGCAAGTCCTACGTCAGTTGCAAATTATTAATTTAAGACAAACGCCATTATGGAAAAATTTGCAAACCATTCTAACAAAGATTCAAGTACAAGATGATAGAATGTTAATAACAGATAATGAAGAAAGTATTTTTAATAAGTTTGATTTTCCTCTAAAAAGCATAGACGAACTAAATGCCGTCGAAGAACATTTAAAGAACGAGACAAATACTAACATGTTTGTACGTATCATTTATATGAATAAACAAGGGATTAAAATTAAGTTATGTTATATATATTATATACATGTTCTTATTAATGGATTATTTTAGGTGAAAGAGTTAACAAAAATTGGCGGAGCTACATACAAGCATACCATGAAAAGGATTATGTGCAATTTATTCTCAAATAAGGTTGCACAAATCTACAGTTGGATAGGATTCAAGGGAAAAAACAAGTTTTCTCTTCTACAGATTTCAGCTTGTATAATAAGTGGGTATATTAATTTGAGCATAAAACTTATAATATATATACACACACACACACACACACATGTAAATAATTAATATTAATTTTTTATAGAAGCCGTGCAAAAAACACATAATACAATCACACTATGTGACATTGAAGCAGCCATGAAAGCATGGCTTGTAAAAGCAAAGTCAAGAAATGCTAAGAAAGAAGATAAGTAATTTTAAAAACGCAAAAAGAGTCATTATTAGCACATAAAGTGAAATATTTACTTAATTACTTGTATGCAGACATGTAATATTTATGTTACTTATTTTTATATGTAGACGTGCAAATTAACAAGTATTTTCTGTTCTGTAATGATAATGTCATTTATTTTTATATTGCACAAAAGTTTTTACATTATTTATGTTCATATATTGGTTTATTAAAGTCTAGATATTATATACTGACATTATTATTACATAGTCTGCATGTATATTATTATTAAGTATTAAATAATTGATTATTCTAAATATTACAGTTTTATAATATAGAAAAATGTTTTATGCAACACGTGCATGGAAAGTGGCACATTACGCACGCTACGCGCGCGTGATGCACCACTTTCCACGCACTTGCGGCATAAAATAGGGTGTGCACGACGTGCGTAAAGATAAAAATTCCCGGGTGCGGAGTTGACGCACGAGCCTTCGGCTCGTGCGTCAACTCCGCACCCGGGAATTTCCATCTTACGACACTTGTTGCACAAATAACTATTTTTTATAAATCTGAAATATTGCGAGCTCTGTGTTCTTCTACCACCACGCGTGGTACACGAGCACGAGCACAAAGAAAAAGACAAAAGAATTAAAAAATTGAGATTGCTCAAATTTGCGACAATCAAGTAGGTACGGTCAATTTCTAAGAAAGGTCCATTCTACAATAGTTGTATGTAAGAGTAGATGTAAAACGTAAGCACTGTAAGCAGTAAACTATTGACTAATAAAATTTTTACAATCCAGGAATAATTGAATGTAGTTGGTCAACTTTTACTGTTTACATCTTACTGTATACTCTTACGTCTATTGTAGAACTTAAGATTTTCCGAAATGTATTATTTATCTTACTTAGAATAAAATGTATTTTTGATTTCATTTTCCGATATACGTTGTAGTGTGTTTCACTACGTAGTAGAGTGTTTCACCACGTCGGAGAAGAACATACGGCATACACGTGCTTATTACACGAGCACCAAAGGAAAAAGATTGCAGAATTTAAATTGTTTACGTTCTCTACACTTACGCTTCTAATAATTTATACGGTCGTCGTAGTCAATTCCCAATTTACTTGGAACTAGTGTACTTGGTCACGGCTTTCGTTCCTTCACTGACAGCGTGCTTGGCCAATTCACCGGGTAAAAGAAGCCTCACGGCGGTCTGTATCACTGTATCTCACGAGACGTGAGATCGTCGGTCGCTTGTTGTAATGCGCCAATCTTGACGCCTCGGCGGCAATTCCGCTTCTAAGTGACTAACATTTTAAAAAATGTATTTTTTTACTTATTTAATATATCTTTTATCTCATTGTTTGATACAGTGATTTAACAATCGAACAAAGGATTTTACAGTAAATAAAGAGAATTACCGAAAATTTAACTCGGAACTGAATCAAAAAATTAATCAGAATAACTAATTTCTGTCAATTTTCATACTTACTGTTTATCAGCAAGGCAAAATAATTTTTTTCGTATAAAATCACGAGAGAACTGAAATGTTGGAACACGTGGTTAGTGAGCGCACACCACTTCTGTGTAGGCCCAGATCTATATTATATCTTAGACTTCCAACTTTCATAAAATACATACATACATTTGAAAAGTGTTACGTCCAAACCTTAAGATTCAGGTAAATTACTAGAAAGCAAAGGAAGAACTAGCTAGAGGATGGGGGTATGGAAGGACGCAAGCAGATAAATACATATAGCGTTTTCTACTGGGGAAAACTACCTAGAAGCATCCCGAGTAGAAATTTTGATAAAGCAATATTCAGGTCCAGATAAAAATGCCTTTTTTAATCAGGCCCGAATTAGGTAATCTTAATATGGCCCTGATCCGAAAATAACGCAGCGCATAATCAGGACCTGAGGATTTTAATCGTATATGATCCTGATGAGATTACCTTGTACGGACCAAGTGAAGGACATTGTATGTGGTTCTTATATAGTTTCCTTACATTTAGATATTGTGTTATCAAAAAAAATTAACCACTATAGCTAAATTTTAGCTGTCCATATATATTACACCTGTTTAGTTATCATGCCTAAATTTTAATTATGATAGCTCACATTTTTAGCTACAGTTAAACGCATATATATATATATATATATATATATATATATATATATATATATATATATCCATAAAATATTATTATACTTAATAAAGATATTACTTAAAAATAATTAATATTTTACGTATTTCGAAGTCTATGTTTGATTGTATTGGGACAATTAACGGCTGCGTTCAGCAGAACGCAACAGTTTTCAACCGTTTTATGATTCTCTGCTGAACGATTCCAAATGCACTCCAAGTCTCAACACGTTCATTCAGCGATCGCCACAGTGTTACGTCCACAGTCTTACGTTAGACTGATAACGTTTTGCTTGAGATACAGCGTACTTTTAGTTCGCTGAAAATCATGGCGACCGCTATAAGTGAACGTGTTGAGACTTTGAATGCGCTTAGAATCGTTCAGCAGAGAATCATAAAACAGTTGAAAACTGTTGCGCTCTGCTGAACGCAGCCATATTCAGCGTACTTTTAATTCGCTGAAAATCATGGCGACTGTTCAGTGAACGTGTTGAGACTTTACGTGCGTTTATGCCCGTTCTAGACTGGAGAATGATCCTACTCTCGGCTCTAGTGTAGACGGACAAAAATCTATAGTTTATGTATAGTTTATGTCACGTACACTATAGAAAGGAGGATGAGCCGAGAGTAGGATCATCCTCCAGTCTAGAACGGGCATAAGAATCGTTCAGCAAAGAATCATAAAACAGTTGCAATGCTGTTGCGTTCTGCTGAACGCAGCCATTGACAATTCAGCGACGACGCTGAATATTAAACAAATTCAACTTCATTTCTTTGACGCTAGCGTCAAAGGGAAATCACGACGCTCATTTTCAGCGTCTCATGAATTGGCACCTTAAGGGGATCCTAAAGGCCATTGCACGTAACAATGTTTTAGTCATAATCGTAAGGCCGTAAGAAAATAGACCAATCACAGTCGATTATTCTCCTCGCGCTTGAAGAATAATCGCGTGTGATTGGTCTATTTTCTTACGGCCTTGCGATTAAAGTTAAAACTTTGTTACGTGCAATGGCCTTAAAGCCGTCTGTAATACCGACACTTGGTTTTAACCTCAACTTGCGAAAACATTCGCTTTATATAAAAATTCTACAATGTATTGTTACAAAAAGATTGTGGCGTGCTCAGCGGATTACATCCAAAAATATGATACCGTTGTTAGAATTAGGTTTAGACTTTAAACAAAAAAGTTATCTATGAAAAAGCATTATTGCAAACGTACACTAAAAGTGGGCACGGCTCTCAATTTTTATCGAGATGCGCGCAGTTCACTTGTTTCGCTATAGCGACGCGTTTTGTAAAACTGTAGTTTCAAAATATAGATAAAATAATCGTTGTTACTGTCTAAACTCTCATTCTTGTTTGACATGCTAGTATTTTTCACTAAAGACTTTGTTGCAATTTCGGTAATATTAATTTTTAAGAAATATATTATTTCTATAATTATTTTTGAATATTAGTTTTATCGTGCTTTCAAATATTAATAAAAATGCATTTATTAAATTAAGAAGACAATATATATATTATTAAAATATATAAATAATTTATTAAAATAATTTCTCAAAATAACATAATGTACATTTTCAAATTACATCATAAACGCAAAAATAAATTTTACAATACATGTGTGCATTTATATATATTTGAAATGTGCTTGATATACATATAATCATGTTTTACGCGACACTTTTTTCTGCCAGATTCTTTCGTTTCGTGCAAAAACGCGTCGATTAAGCATAATTTCATCGATATTTGAGGTGAGAGGTGTAAACTGAATAATTACCTAGTATAATAGTATTATGCATTACCATGCATTACCGTGTCTTACGGGTAAGTGTTATGCATTATCATGCATTACCGACGCTTTGGACATAGCACGGAACAGAACCAAAAGATCGTGCACATAGCACGGAACAGAACCAATAGAGCGTGCACATAACGCGTTACCCATCTGAAATTTTCGTGGACATGGCTACGTAGTTCAATGTGCACGTTTTGTGCACATAGGAGGCGCTCATGGACGGGGACCACCTAAAACACGGGCATGACCACTCTCATTCTTCTCTCTGGTCCTACCGCGAACGACGAGACCGAGTTCTCGAACATACTATAAAGGCCGAGTCCTACCGCGAGCGACGAGACCGAGTTCTCGAATAAGTGTATTCTATAGCAATAGAGGCCGAGTCCTACCGCGAGTAACGAGATTTCTTCTGATACATTCGATAAAGGCCGAGACTTCGTAATTGTGCAAATAAATGATTTGATCCGAAACTAGTGTAGTGGATTAACTTCCCACCTCACACGAAACAGGTCCATTCAAAGTAGTTGGTGCCATACATTTTTCGCGTCGACGCATGCGTTGCCCCTTCTTCTTCACTTTTAGTCGATTGTTCTACGTCCTCTACGATACCATATGCTTCTTGTTCCGATTCAATATCACTTAATTCTTCAACGTCTTCTTCAAGTGTGGAAAATTACGCGCGAAGCGCACAAGTTGCTGATTCACTTTGGGACCGACAAGGTGCACGACTTTCTCAAACGATACTTCGACGGCGCGAATTTCGCACGAATTGCGAGAGACGTGGTGGCGTCGTGCAAAATTTGCCAAGCTATCAAATATTATACAAGAGCGACGGTAGGTAGCGAATATTATAATTTACCGGAAGCACCGGGCAATACGTTGTCGATGGACATATTTGGTCCATTACCCGTCACGAATCAAGAGAGCAGTTTACGCGATATCGCGATTCATATTCTGTTCCCAAGTGGAACGACATCGACGATAGGATTGGCCAAGTTTTGCATGCTGCTATTGATCAATTCCAAGGTAGATACGAAAAAAATGGGCTGTTAAAGGCTTGTCATATCTCACTTCCCGTACTAGATTCCTAAGGCCAGCTCAGCGAGGACAGAAACCTCGCGTAGAGCAAAAAAGCAAAAGCTGGCTTGATCTCGATGTTCAGTACGCATAGAGACTGCGAAAGCACGGCCTATCGATCCTTTTGGCTTGAAGAGTTTTCAGCAAGAGGTGTCAGAAAAATATTACAGTCAAAAACGAGTTGATCAATGTCAAAGACCAAAACGTCATTAAAGCGATGATCGAGCTTGCAAAAATTGACTATCAATCAATACTTCGATCAATTTTCGAAATACTTAAAGCTATATCCGATGCGCGATCAACGATTAGACACGATTATCAAGATGTTGGAAAGTAGATTTTTCGCGGAAATAGGTATTCCCGAAACAATTCTGACCGACAACGGAGGTCAATTCCTCACCGATCGGTGGCGTGAATACGCGCGTGATAAAGGTTTCAGCGTTCGTAGAACTTCGCCGTACATCCCCAATCCAACCCTGTGGAGAGGGTGATGCCGACAATGACGGGGAGTCGACCGACGACAAATTCGAAGCGATCGATGAAAGATACGACAACCGACAAGATGACGAGATCGACGCAGCTGACGCGGAAGAAGAGGCTGACGCCAATGTAGAGGGCAATGAGGAAGAAGAGATCGACGCAAATCACTATACGATATCCGCGTATTACATTGACGTATACCCAGCGAGAAATGACCCATCGAATCGACATCAAATTGACGTCGAAAACGTATATCGAAAAGTAATTGAAATATTCATCGATCTCGATGGAAATGTGGTATCACTTTCGATGACTTTTCAATTCAGAATAAATCGATTTCGACTCGATATTGATTACTATTTCCTCACTGCAGTTATTATTAGAAACCATAAAACATGATCTTTTTCTTGTATTATATATTAAAATAAATAAATATATTCACATTCCACTACTTATGTGTTTAATATGTAGTATATCGAAAATATATCAAAAATTATCTATTTATTTCTCCCCAATATCTTTATTAGAAGAGCACAAAACTTACAATAGAAATAATTTTTACAATTAATTTATTTATCTAGGTAGAATTGCACATATATGCACATTTATTATTACAAAAATATATTACTTAAGTCTAGATAGAGTTGCATATATATGTATTTATTATCAAAAACATATATTATTTAAGTCGCTAGATAGAGTTGTACATATATGTATTTATAATCGCAAATATATATTATTTAAGTCTAGATAGAGAATATATATTGCACATATAGTATATTTATTATCACAAAAAAAACATATTTGACAGATTGACTTAGAGCAATTAACAAATTGATTCAGTGTAATTAAGATTTAGGAAAGTTTGTCATTGAATAAAGTTTGTCATTAATGCATTTTTTTACAAAGTCAATTCGTTTAAATTAAAAATAAATGATTAAAAGTAAAAGTAAATGGTTATTTTATATCCCAAGTAAATTGCGCCATAACTTGTTCCTAATATACTGATCATATGTACGTCAAAATATAAATAGTCTTGTATGCAAAATGTAAAAAAAGACATAAATTGTAAACAAATTAATATTAGAATTAGTAGAACAGATGTGTATTTAATTTTCTCTCTTTTATGAGTCTATATTTTTGAAATGTTTGACTTTGAGAATAAAATGTCTGTACAAAATCAACATCTCTAACAATAAGTTAAATAACTGTTGAAATAGATATAATATAAACACTTGCTATGTTAAATGTCATAAATAGCATATAATAATTACTGATATACCCATATGGAAAAATGCACTCAACTTTCGGTGTTAAAAAAACCGTTAAAAAAACACCATAGAAAAACTCTTAAAGTTGGGAGTGATTTCGGACCGCCAATTGAAGGTTAACCATCATTTGAAGGTTAATCTTTAATTGGCGGTTATACCCAATTTTAAGGGTTTTTCTTTGGATGATGGTTAATCTTCAAGTGATAGTTAACCTTTAATTAATGTTAATCCTTAAAAATGACGATATAAACCCTAAAAATATGAATCCTCAAATGAAAGTAACAAATATGGCGTCCCAATGAAAATCTCTTAAGGGCTCCGCTCGCTGAACCGGACTCCTCGCCTCGACTCTCCCTTTCGGACGCTAGCTGCCGCAGCTCTCCCTTTCCTGACAGTGAGCTCTCCCTGGTGATTCGACTCTCGCTCGGTTGGTCTCCAGAACACGTGCCGCAACGATCAATCCGTTAAGAAAGAGGTAACAGACTCGACACGTTCGAAGAAACGCAAGCAAGTGCGGCCATGACACCTAACGAGTGAGGAAAGAGGTGGAGCCGGCAGGGGCTCTTGAGAGTGGCAACTCGCGCATCGCGCCATCTAATGTGAAACGATCAGGCGTTGTAAAACGCGAAAAGAATTCGAGCGCAATATCTGAACAAATTATTTAATTTTTAATAAGTCCAATTATTAATATTTATTTTCATAATTAAACTTATTTTTATTTTGATAAATGTAAATACCTTATTGTATTAATATTTAATATTAATAATTTAATTAGTTGCTTAATTTAACTTCTTGTTTAATAAATGAGCGGATGTAGTACTGAAAATGTACCTGTTATATAATATTTTAATTTCAAAATTGTCAAATTACAAACAGGAATTTTGTTGTGACTTTTACAGTTATAAAGTAACTAGAAATGGAAGCCTAAAAAAATTAATATTGTAACGCAATTATTATAATGCTCAAATCATAAAATATTTACATTATCCATGTCTGCCAATACAATATAATTTTTTATTCATATTGTATTTTATATAATGGCAAGTTATTATATATTTGACAGGCAAATCAAAATAGCTTCGAATCGATATCGAAATGATGAAATATCGATGTCTTAACAAAAAATACATAATTTGCCTGTTTACAGTCTGGCGCGATAAATGTATGTCACAAATAATCTCTTCTTTCAAAAAATGTCATAAAGCACAAACATCGAAATAAGCTCCAAATTTCGAGCATTATTTCGATATGGATGTAATATCGATGATTTCGACGTCAATTTGACGTCGATTCGATAGGTCATTTCTCGCTGGGTAGCGCCGCTACGCTATTCGCAATTTCGGCACTCGCTCTTTCAATCCCGGCGATCTCAAATTAGAAAAAATTCATCGTTATTCTCTCAAAA
>JASTWK010001906.1:0-22388 GCA_030770225.1 Temnothorax unifasciatus | reverse complement strand
GATATTATTTACAAATTCTTAAAGCGGGCCATATTGTTCCGAATATGTGAATACGGAATATTGGAAATATTGTGCTATCGTGTACGGAAATATCGAGCATATTTCCTGCTTTGCCGTGTAACGGCGCAGTTCTCTAAAATATTTATGAGTGGCAATAAAATTGTATTACAATATTCACATCGTTATGCATATGAATATGAAGTGAAACTAATATCGCGCGCCCCGAGACTTTCCGTTACGACATAGTTCCGAATTAATTTGAATCGTGTCACATTGTTTCTTGACACTTGGCGCCTCGCGTATCATAAATCATATGCGATTTCGAGAATAAATATGCATCTCGTCCATCACGGCGTCGCGTGATGGCGCGCGAGCATCGGCTGGAGCGACTTCGCAGCGGTGTATTCGCACTTCGCTGCAAGAATTTTATCTTTGCGAAATTTCCATGTTAAATCTGCGCGTTCGCAGGGATCCCTCTTCGTAGAAGGTTCCTTTCGGGAGCGAGCGACGGTAGTTCGCATGCTATGTAACGATCAATCGGACACGATAATGCGAAGGAACAGTTTCACAGACATATTACATGGGACTTAAATTGGGTGCTTGTCACTCGTTGACTGGCAATTTTCTCGAAAAGGACGCGCGTTGCCAGTCACGAAAACAATTTATGCCTTTGTGATCGGAAAGATGAAAGAATCTTCTATAAAAAGCCGACGCGTCACGTTAGAAATTATACCCATGTTGGGGATACGAAGATCCTGAATGAAACCGCTGATCCGTCCCTTTTTTATCGTATTATTTTTAAATCTAATTCGTTTCCCGATATATCAATCGACACGCCTTGATGTTTGATGCGATTTCCCGGAATACGATACCATCGAATTGAAATCAAATGCGCTTTTTTAACTATTTATACTTTTTTTCCGAGGATTTAAAAGGCAGATTCAATATAATTTTGCCTGGGCTTGATAGGTTTGGTTTTAGTAGTTTTAGTTGAAAACTACTTGTAATGTATTAAATAAGTAATAGTTACTTTTTATTATTAATTATATTTTTTGTGCTATAAGATATAAGTCTATTTTGTTTGATAAATGAATTAATACTATATTTGTGTATTTATTGCCGAACTTTATTACTATTAGTTTCAGTAAGATCGAGAATATTTTTTAACATTTTATTAAAGAAACTATTTGGTTAAAATAGCAAATTATGATTTGGGTTGATGATTGATTCGATTAAACGGAATGAATTAAATTTGATTAAATTAAATATAAATTTATTCTGCACATTGGATTATGGATAAAATAAAGCAAATGCTTTCGCTCTTATTTATAGAAGCCAGACTTCAAAACGTATGAATGAGACATTGAAGCATTACTTTAAGTTTAGTCTTCACTGATAAGAAATTTTAGAAAACGTGAAAGGTTATAAATGATAGAAAGCATTAATTTTAATTCTTTATATATTGGTAGGAAAATTAATATCTATCTATATTCCCGTAACAATTACATTTATAAATACTTCACGTACAAAATTCACGTCAATTTTATAATAAAAGTAGAATTATTTATAGGAAAAATGTAGAATATATATACTTTCGTTTCATCTTTTAACTTTAAAATAAATATATTTTTGCTTATATGAAATATCTGCATCATTTTTATTGATTTGATTCACTAATTCACATTAGTACATTTCACATCACATGTCACGAATCTCCTCGCACAGTTCGCAATTTCATGTTTAATATTGCACTGAATTATTGAATTTGCATCAAATCTCAATGAAATTAATTTAATTAGAATATCTAATGAGAAGAAGACAAATATAATTTGATCTAATACGAGACGGGAATCGCGTAATGAGAACGTCACGATATTATCGCATATACGCAGCGAAACGAAATTCTCGCGGTCATTAAATTCATCTGTTGTCAATCCAGTACGTTTGTAAGCGTGTATAGATCATAGCACAGAGAAAATGGTTAGGGCTTGACCTCCTCGATCCTCCGAGCGGATAACCACCGAATAATTCTACTGATAGGTGCGTCGATGCATTTACATGGAAATCTCTGATGGCTGTAGGCGATTACATTCCTGACATTATGCTGTTTCAGCGAGGGATTTTGGTCGCGATCTGTCCTAAGGACCTCTGGTATTTTGCATCGTGATATGTCTAATTCATACCGCGATTTCGACGAACCAATTACGCCATTAATTATGAATGTCCTCTTGCTGAGAAAATTTAACTCACATGTTTCTTCCGGTACGTTGTCGTATTAGACAAATATAACGAATATTTTGATGTAAAATTAAAAGTTTAAATAAAATATAGTATATATACATATATTTGTATGTATATGATATACACACACAATATATACGATGGTATGTTATAAATATAGAAAAAGTTGATGGAAATAAATATAAATTGAGGGAAATGTAACTGGAAATATCGTTTCGTATCGTAATAATGGAGTATTGTTCTATTATTATGACACGAAATGTTTTCATTTGTGGTAGAGATATTACAAGTTCTATATTTTCATATTTGACTACTAAACCATTGTGTGAGTAGTATTTTTAAACTGGTTTTTCTATTCATATACAAATATCTTGAACTTTTTAGCGAGATACTGTTAGTGTTTAAATTTTGTTAGTGTTCCAGTTTCGTTAGTTTCCTAGCATAAAGGCTTCAAATAAGCTAAATTGCCTGTATACTACACACAGTAGAGAATTAAAAAAATTCTTTTTTAATCATTTTCTCGATAGATTATCTAATATTACCTTCATGCTTTTGTCGATTATGATTATTCGAACTTTAAAATGTTCCAAATTGGAATGTCTACAGTGTCTACACATGTAATGTAAAAATATCAGTCAATTATAATTTTTAAAAATTATTTATTATTATTATTTTTAAAGATATATCTATAAAACTACAATAATACTTTTGCTTTATTATGTTTCACAACTTTCAGTTAAGATAAAATTTTCATATAGATTTATATAGATTCTTATGTCTATCATCTTTATTTTATCTGAGTGAGCTAGATTAAATTTTTTAAAAATTAATGTATCGTTACATACATTTACTATATTGGAATTTCATCTAATACTGAAGATAAAATGGGATTCTATTTTGGTCCGTCGTCTCTACTAGTGGAAATGTTCGGATATTGCGGAATTAGTGTGCACAAATTTTCAGTTAGCGGTTTAACTCCCGAATGGAACTGTCCGCGGGCACTTCTTTTATATAGACTATGTACGATGTGGAATAATGAATCGTAATTTACCAGGTCCCTCGCGATATCTGCGCGTGGGACGTGATTGAACCGTTAATTAGTCTCGAATTAAACGGCCCGATACTGCTCGCTTGCAATTTTACAATTTTACATTGCAATTTCTCGGACGATGCACAGCACATATCCTTCGATACGCGCTTGCTCGTTCGTTCGCTCGCTCGTTTGTTTACTCATCCATTCTGAAAATTGATGCTATTTTTTGCTTCGTTAGATACTTGAGCGGAGAGAGGCGATGGGAGAAATTAATTATTTATATTTCTCCAAGTCTCACCCGCGAAAAGTAATTAAAGGCGCAGTTGTTTATCGAGCGATATCGAATTAAGCCATTCGATTTAAAGTATTTATAAATACCTCTTGCTAATTGTATACGTGGCGTTTTAAATAGCATTGTGTGCTTATAATTATTATAAAATATTACTTCTGCTTTTTGCACCGGACTTTTGTTTCAAGTAAATGACAGTCCGATAACATTGCATATTTGAAAAACATTAGAACTGGATCATTCGTATATCTACTGTACCTATTTTTCAATCTGATTTTCCAATTTTTATTTAGTAGTTTACATTGCAAAGTGTATAACAATCCGTTAAGTATTTGCTCTTTGTTAGAAAACGAGTAATTTTCTTTCGACATTACTTTCTCATTCTCGGTTTGTATTTCTTTCGTATTCGTGAACTTGTTAACGTAACATGTTTTACAACTGTAAAAGTACAATTACGGTTTCGATAGATATATTTTAATTGACGCAAAGTGCGTCAATTTAAAAACAGTCTTACGTTTATGCGCGGTTTTACATATTTTAAGTATTTGTAATTTCCCAAGTAACCGTACTGTAGATATTAGTAGACCATCCTGCGAAATGTGTGTTCCCTGATAATTTACTTCAATTGGTATTGAAAAACTTTCACTACTTTTTAAGATAGTCCTTTGTGTGAATACCGTTGAGACTTGCAAGTCTTAATGCGTTAGGATTTCTTCTTCTAGCCAATTTCGTAATACTATCTTCGTAATCAGAAATAATAGATGAGAGGAAGTCTTTATCCAAATTAACTTTTTTTCCTATAAAAATGTTCTTTGTTTCGAACAAGAAACGTTATTTTCCTTTCTAAGAAAAACAAAATAAAAAGTATATACGTATTACGCTGTAGATACATTACTTTTTCTAAAAAGAATGTCGATCGAAGAGCGCATTCTTATATCGAAATTAATGGAATCGACGACGCGATATATCACGATATGGACGCACGAGTCACGATATAACAAGGGTGATAACAGCGGCAGCTACGGCAAGTATCCGGAAATAAACTTGTTGCGCGACCGATCGGTAAATAAAATAATAACTGGGGCACGTAACTCGATTAAACGACAATCGCGATATTTAAGCGCCGCGCCTCGGTGCGCTGTGTGTCACAATCGACGAGGCCTGTCGCGCGTGCATCAAAAACTCGAAAACAAGAAACACGTTCTTGTCATCACGGTGGATACAAGCGTGCGCCAGGACTGTGCATATTTTTTTCTTTTCCCGGATTTTTGTCGGTCGAATTATCCGCGGCGGAAGCAATTGCAATCGCCGGATGAAATATTTTCCCACCTCGCTCTCTCTCGCTCCCTCTTCCCCTCTCTTCTGTTCCTGTGGGAACGGATGCAAAAAAATATTTCGCGAAAACGGTGGAAGCAGAGTCAACATTTTCTCCGGATGCGTAGGTATTTTTTTGAAAAAAAGGGAAAGAGGGAAGGAAACAGCAGCGTGATTACGCTGAATGTACCACTGTCAGCTATCGAGAGAGTTTGAGCGGCAGGAGCAACTGCCATTGGAATTGCGTGCGTTTCGTTACAGGTGAGAAAGGAAAATCAGCAGAATAGAATTCGAGAGAGAGAGAGAGAGAGAGAGAGAGAGAGAGAGAGAGAGAGAGAGAGAGAGAGAGAGAGAGAGAGAGAGAAAGAGCCATAAGGGCGTTTACGCAAAATGGGTAACGCGAGCTCGCACGTTACATTTGCAAGGGTCGCAATTTTCCGAAATCGCGGTGTCAAGCGTTACGCTTTGCTCGCGAGCAAATTCTAGATTAGAAAGTAAATAATGTTTGGCAGTTGATAAATTTGCGTATCCAGTTTGAGCGTTAATTACTTACCAAACAATTAACACGATAATTGTCTTTTGCAAACAAAATCATTTCGGCCTCATAATACAGAAAGTGCAATATTTATATTTTGCAAAACCAAAAAGAACTTAATTTCTGCTTTATTTTCTATTTCGATACACGAATCTAAGAAAATTGATCTTTTCTCAAAATTAAAAAATTTTATTTATTTGTTTTACGCTAAACCAAAGTAATGCATCTCGGGATCAATCTAATTCCGGTTTGAGATACGCTTAAAGCCAGATTGCACAGTCTGGATTATCCAAAGTCTGGATTACCCCCAAGTTAACGATTTGTTGTCTCCCTTTAACCTGTATTTGTTCGCTCAACGTATTATAAATAGAGAAGCAGAATATGATAAGAACAGATTACTTTACTGACGTTTCTGAGCAAATCTCCAAGGGAAGATATATGTGATTTATTTTTCATATTACATTCGCCAACGTTGTATTATATAAACATAATATAAATTTATTTGCCATTCTAAAACTGTTGGTTTCATAACAATTTTTCATGCATAATGCTTTTTTTTTATTATTTTTACTTAAAATAAAAATTTAGTTTGTTAAGGATTACTCCATATTCTCTGTCTCAATTTTCTCTACAAAAGGGTAGGCAGTAGAGTATGGCCTTGAAGTAAAGAATAAAGAAAGAAGAAAGTTGGCGCATGTAATCACGGTTCTCGTGATTTATTGACGATTTCAATATATTAATGGTTGTGTGTTCGAAGGTTTGACGAGGAAAAATCAGCTGGCGAATAAGAAGAATTTGTGGAGGGAAAGCTCGACGATGAGAATTTGAGTCGCGGAAAGTGCTTCCAAGAGTGCCTGGGTCCTGGTTCGCGATTCTCGTTGAGGGGGCAGAAGACGACGGGTGTTGTAAAAAGGAAGCGAAGAGCGGGGCAAGTGTGTCGCTGACACGAGTTGACGCGACGCGACGTGACGTGACGTGACGTGACGTGACGTCGGAGCGTCGAGATGCTTCGAGATGAGATGGCCACCCCCCTTGGATCTCTCGCGTCACTTCTCACGCTTCTACTCTACGCTTGCAGCAGCTGCCATGCAAGGATAACCAATCAGGAAATCGGTGAGTGCCAGTTTAAATAATCTATAGCTAATTGAGTATGGAACGAAGGATATTTAACGGTCGTTAAAGTTGGAAAAACATTTCTTGTAAAAAAACCGAAATATTATATATTGGATTAAAAGAAAAAACAAAATTACAATGAAATTTTAATACATAATATAATTGAATATTTAAAGAGATTTGTATACATTCAATATATATACAAATTGTATCATACAACGTGTATCAGCAATGATGAAATTAAACAAATGTAATATAATTAAACATCGTGAGTGACATTTATGATATGTTTATTTCCTGGAAAGTGGAGTTAATTGAACAACGTAGATTTATTTTATATTAATGTACATTAGATAAAAGAAAATACGAATAGTTAATTAACAACAATACAATCAAATACACTTAACGTAAAAACAAATGCACTCAATTGATATTGTGATATCAGCGCTTCATGCAATTGCTAAATAAAACTGAACTAGTTCCACTAAAGCGGAGTCATCGGCTGTCTACAACTGATAGACTTTATTTCGAATTTTGTCTTGATTGTTCCAACATTTCCGAGACCAATAAATATCCAATATGTTCTTTGATCGATTATTCTTGAGGAGAAAACATTGAATCTTTGACTTTCCATTAATATTGGTGCGTTAACTCGAACATATCCGCGACAGAATTCAATTTTCGGTAAAAGCTTGGGGTACAGTTTGGAAAACAGACGAATATCGTGCATTCACGAAACACACTTTTTTCCAATATATATCGGTAATATGAATACGATCGGTTGTTACATCATATCGACGCAGCCAGACACGAGATTGAATTTGTGGTATGGTTATACGCATTTCCGAAGAGTTAAATAACGGAGAATACTGTTTCTATGTTTCATACATTTTTATTGATTGACACTTTTCGTGAGATCTATGGAGTATTACAGCATTTACCAAACGTCACAGCAATCATAATAATCCTAATATAATATTAGTATGTTTGTAAAAACCTAGATACACACGGTGAATCGATAACTGCGTACGCAAGATAAAATTCCGCAAAATGTAAATCGGTATCACTGTACTATTGCATAACTCGCGTATGTATCGAGATAGAATTTATAGAAATTTACTATATCGTACTTTAAAGGAGTAAATATTATCGATCGCTGAATACGTGATCGTTTTAACACAATCGAGTGTCTCGCTGTGTGTCGTGTGTATTGAGCAAATCTATCAGTCTTGTTAATAGATAGTACTGATGGAGAATTATTACTCCACTGGTTGTTACGCGCAGTTCGAAAACAGTATTATAGAACTTAATCTATCTATCGTTTCCGACACTTGTATTACGACTCTCTTGATAGTATTAGACTAATTCGCAATTTAAATATCTGCGCGAATATATGACGAGATACATTTTAAATATTTTAAACGATACATTATCCATATTTTTTTATTTTTAACGATAGATAGTTAAGATACATAAATCTGTATATTTAATTAAGTATATTGAATAACTGCAGTCATACAAATGAAGTAATTTATGTTAAGTTTTATCATTCTAAAATTTGAAAAAAAATTTTTAATACATTTGACGTTATTTAGCCGTGCGTCCAAGTATGAATAAAATTGCTTGATTACATTCCGATTTCAACTAGGTTATTTTCTTGCTGTCGTTGTTGTAAGGATTATTATTATTACGAGAATCTTTGATTAAGATTTCCGATCAGACAGTGAAATATTTAAATGTAATTGATATAAACTTAAAAAATTTTTCTTATTACAAATAAATAAGATTATATAATAACGCGTCCAGCAACGAAAATCTTATATCATTTTTTTTTTGGTTAATGGGTTTCACTCTATACGACCGTGAAAATTGGAACAAAATGAAACTTAGAAATGTTAAGGAAATCCGCCGAGAGGGGATTATTAAAAAGTATCTACATACATATTTTATAATAATTCCTACTTTCTTTACATGGATGAGTAAGAAGTCACGTGCCCGGGCTCTTTGCGAGTCGGACATTATTCCAATTTTCACGGGGCAACGTCGCTTTGTGTATACGTGGACAAAGCGACGTATACTTTTGTTGGTAACGTGGCAATTGAATCACCCGGTGACAAAAGCCACCGGGTATTCCGGCCGCGTAATTTCGTCCCTCGGGCGTGAAAATGAGGGGTTTTTAACCCATTTTACACACCGCGGCTTTAACGAGATCGCCATGTCGCCGTTATTTCGTGGACCATCAAGGCCGGGCGCCACGCTGCATGCGAAAAGAAAATGCGCGACGGACTGCTCTGTCCCTCTCCTCCAGTGAAATTACATCGTCACTCCTCGAGACATAGCCCCGTATTTCTTGCTAATAAATCACTGTCGAAACTGGGATTATTATAGATTGATAGATTAGACTTATCATAGATAGATTGTATCTTTAATGTAATCGAGAAAAAAGTAATTATTTATAATTAATTTTTTCTTGATTGCTGTCTCAACTAAAAGTTGATACAAACGATGCGAATATGCATTCTACAGAATCAGATATCTTATAGGATTTGTAATAGTAATAATAATTTTTAAGTTTTATTTGTAAAACTTTATTACAATGATACTCCTTTATTAAACATACTCTTAACTTGACATATATACATCACTGTAAAGAGACTTCACGATATTAATTTCGCAATATTGCTACTTACAATTACTGCATATTCAATATTTTATGTATTAATTTCTCACAGTAATAATTTTACGAATTGATGCTGATTCTACAGTTGAATTGCTCCAAATCACCGCAAGTTAATTTCTCAGACGACCTCGCATTTAAAGCTCAACGTGATTGCAACGTCAGCAAACGACTTGGACGCAGTCAGATTCGTTTCGCGTTTAAATATTTACCATCCGATCGGGGATCTCTATCAGAGACTCGTAGTAGTAGTCCTCGCAACAACAACAAAAACAGCAACAACAAGAAAATAACCTACACGAAATCAATGTGTAGTCAAGTAATTTTACTCGTACTTGGTTGTGCTATTAAACGACGGCAAGCATGTTTTATTTAATGTTGAGCGCGAAACGGAAGTAATTACGGCTACTCGAAGCGTAAAGTAAGAGAACGTCGTGAGGGTTTACTCCGACAGTTAATTAAACGAGTAAGCCACTTGGCTCCAAACATTTCGATAATTGATTAAAATCGCGAAGAACAAAGTAAAATGTGACTGGCAAATGTGACTTGACTCTATTGCGAAAAGTTAATATTGAGCTTGCCCTTTTTTGGAGGATTAATGAAATGAAAAACGCGAAAAGTCTGTTTTTTTTTTGGCAGATGATAAGAAATATGATTTTTATACAGACTTTTATATAAATCTGAAATTAGACATTTTATTAATTTCATAATATATTAATTATTAATATGTTGAAAGGCATCGAAATTAGTAAATTCTAACCTTTATGTCGCTTTATATATAATTCCGATTTTTACAAGAACTCGCAAGAAAGATCACAACGTATCATGCTGTAGCTCTCGTCGCAACTCGGAAATGATTTATTCATACGTTTCTAAAACTGCTCGAAGTCTTTTCGCATTTCATCAAAGTTTCCTCTTTTGTTACGCGTATTACCTCATGTTTGGAGCATTCTGGTTCGTAAATTACTTGACTGCCGAATACATTGGCAGCAAAGCAGCTTCGTTTTTTATGGTAATCTTTTAATTATGGGACAAAAGTTTATACACGTTTAGGTAAAGGTTGATAAAAAGGAGATACTTAGTCGGTGAAATTTGAAACCCATCGCTATAAATATAGCCCTCGAAAACTGTGTGATATCAATCTAAATATTCTAAATTGAATGATTGAAATGCTGTGAAATATTGATTGCACTTAATTGTGATCTCGCGTGATAGTGCGTCTATGATTTGTGAATATTTTTAAACTTTCCTCAAAACATTTTTATGTTTTTTAAGTTTAAAATCATCTTAATGCACATAAAATTCATCAACTACTATAATGTTAATAATCTTTTACATATAAAATTTCAATAATTTTATTATCACTCTCCCGAGCTTTAAAATATTAAAACATTTCAACTTTACTTACAATATTTATTTATTTAAAAAAATTAAATATTCCAGAGATACCTATCGAATTAAAGTTTAAAAGTTTGAAATTTATATTTTAATAAATTATAGGATATTCTCGGACATTTTTTCTATTGTTTTAACTGCATGATATTAACAATTCACAACTTGAAAAAAGATATGACAAAAGAAACTTGAAAAATTGATTCTTGTGTAATCTCGATGAGAACATTGTTATTTGCCAATCTGACTTTTTGTCACGATCTCACCGCCTGAAGGTTGAATTTGTCGACATTCAGTGCTTGCACAGTTTTTCCGCATTTTCCTCGTGAAACGCGCGTCAAGATGCATTAGACGTCGCTACGTCGGATTCTTCGGGAAAGTTTTCGAGCGAGGCGTTTCCGTGGGGAATGCGAGGACGCGTCAACCAAATGAGATACGTCGTCCCCGCGTTTTTCTTTTTAAATTGAGGCAGCTGAGTTAATTTGTATACCGGCATCACGGCACTTTTAATACATATTTCATGAACCGGCAGCCCAGTGGTAGTATGAACAGATTATTTCGAATAGGATTTAAGTAAAGGATTCCCAATGAGAGATAAATGAGTAAGTAGAAGTGGAACATAAAGAAACTCTTAGATTTTTAGAAATTTAAAATACTGAGGTTTTAAAAGCGAATTTTAAAGTAAATGGACATTTTCGAAGATTTAGAATGCCAAATTCACAATACTATCTATAAATAATGTCGGCAGATCCAAAAGGTTTAGAAATCAAGAAGCTACGTAACAATCGTAACATAAAAACAGCAAATTGAATTGAATTCGAATATTTATAAAGCTTTATTTTCTTAGTATCTATAAAATAAACTTTACAAGATTTTGTTTAAATATATATGTATATATATATATATATATATATATATATATATATATATATTATTTATTTATTTATACATAAGAATATATACAATTTATATCAAACGTATAAAGGTAAGTGTAAATAATATATTTTTTAATATTGCAATAACATTTCGAATAACGAACTGAGATAATGAAGTTCTAAAATTCTGCAACGTTCCATATATAATTTTCGTATCTTTGCCAAATAATCATGTGTGAGGTGAATTATACGAGCAATGTACACGAAGAATTACAGACACGAAATGAAATCTTGCCGGCACAGCAGATTTAATTAATTCTTAGATTAGTAGGTCAGCTTGCGGAAGTAAAATACATGTCGCGTTTCACGTCGGCAAAAACTCGTTGTTTGAATGCAACTTTGCTTGTTTGGCAACCGCGCAATTTGGCATTATATACTGCATAACATATTTTCCATTAGTGCGCGCAAATTTATTTTCCCGTATAGCGAAGAATACGCATTTCGAGTATTTCGACATAAATTATTTTCATATTAAAGTTTTACATATACACAAAGTATATCGTAAGTATAAGTTGATTACTAATTGAAATATTTCAATGAATGTTACGTTTATATAAAAATGCGAAAAGAAGATAATAAGGAAAAAGAAACTGTAAAAACTCATTCCTCTTTTAATCTTCTTATAAGCTCAAATATATTACAGGCTAAGCGAAAATATATATAAAAGATACGTTTTATACTATATGCTCATTTGCAGATTTAGTGAGTAAAACGCTATTTCGAAATTATCAAAATTTGTTGAATAAAAGTTTTACAATGTTAAATCGCTTCATGTATAATTACAAGATACTTTCAATATTATTTCAATGGAAAAAAATTTGTGAAGCATTTTTACTTTACATGGTTTGATAATATTTGATCAGAAGAAATCAAATATTCCAAGTTAAAACGTTTAAAAAAAAGTGTATTTTTCTCCTATTTTGAGCTGACATATATGAAGTCCATAAAAATCAGAGAGGAACAGTCGAGATCGTTTTACACTGAAAGAAGAGAAAACTGGGTCGTTTGAATAACAAGATATTTGATGCGTGCGTCAATAAAGATAGCGATTATACGCGGCTATCAATCATTTGCAAACCACTTGATTTGCACAACGTAACATAAGTAAAATCGTGCTGGTACACGGTTCGTTGATTCGCGCCGATGAGACCGTTGGGAACGATGAAAAGTCGCGAGAAAATCGAAGTATACGGGGTGCCAACACGTCGGTAAAAAGAGCCGAGAGGAAAGTTGGGATAGAAGCATCAACTCGATGCGGCTAACGTTTGTTTACGCGCGGAAGCTTTCGCGACAGAACGAGCTTTTTGCCGTTCGCACTATAGGTGTACCTACCGAGTGTGGGCGTCGAGTGTTGTGTTAAATTTCAAAGAGAAGGGAATTAGTGGATTACTTTTTCCAGCATGTATTATTATCGCGGTTCATACGGCCAATTTTTATTTCTAGCTACATGCTACATTTCGCCGTAAATCGATCTGTATACAGACAGATCTGAACAATGAGATCTAAACTTTTTATAGTTTTGCTTTATAATGTTTTGTATTCTAAACGAGCTACCTCTTATGTATAAATTTTTTTTCGATTTAAAATTGCTTTTTTTACGGAAATATTGGAAAAAAATTATTACGTGTCATACAATTTTCTATTTTCAAGACTACACATATAGGCTGCGGTCCGAGTCACGCTCACAGCGTTGTAAGCATCATTCCTGTCTTCGTTGCACATCGAATATCAAACGAAGATAGAGGGATGCTTTCAGCGCTCTATGGACCGCAGCCATATTCTTGCGACTAATATTTAAATTACAAATTCTGTTTGATATTATAAAATATAGAAATTCTGTTTTTGAATACAAACCGTATTCAGTCGTAAGTAAAGCAAAATTGTCATTAAATTTTTTTTATAAAATTTTGGGAGGTCGTATCGGGAAGTCAATAAAAAAGATGATACGAGATAAGTTATAGGACGAACTTGCGGTGTAAACGAGAATATAGCTCTATGCGCCTAGTTTCAGGGTATCATTTGAGTGGTTAATGTCGTAGACTGTATATCACAAAAGCGAGACGACCAATCACGGTTGCAGTTTATACAAGGCGTAGTTTTATAACCCGTAAACCGTTTCCCTTGACTACTTGCCAACCGGTGCCTGATAGAAAGACATTTCCGATCGATCCGACTAACATGTTACCCGACAACGCCTCGATTGCGCGAATCGTCTGATTTTTTACTCTTTGTAAAACAACATCGTAAATCATACCTACCTTTATCATATATCTGTAAGTTACAAATAAAAGAATAGTTGAAATATTTCGGTATTTAACTGTGTTTATATACCGCTGCTTCACTAACTTGTAAAGCATTGCAGCGGTATATTTTAAGAATATCGATTTAAGAATATGGGTTTTTTGAACTCGCATTGAAATTGATGATATTTTGATGAATATTTTTATAACTTAATAGCTTCTATATTGCGAAAATTTGTTTCTAATTTTATTACAACAAAGAAAAATGTAATTTTTTTTAAAGACACGTCTGCTTTGCTTATTTTTATACTTATATATATTGATGAGAGAGAATTAATATGGCCTTATTTGTTGACATACTGGATCCAGTAGAAAATTTAGACCCAGGAGCGATAATAATCCCAACACCATTATAATCCGAAAATACACGGTTAAATTGGTTTGATCACATTACATAGTTTATTAATGGTGTCGCGTGACGACTAATTATGGTATTTCGATTTTCGTAATATCTCATGATAAATCTCGTGCGACTACAAATTCTCCAATTTGTCCAATTGATGTATTCGTGAGTAATCATTGAACAGGTTAATGAGTTTCTCCATGCAGCAATTGTCAAATGAAATGATAATAATGCGATGCAACTTTATGCAATAACAACATACGCCGCGTACACATTTTCATATCACTTTTACGTAAAAATTAATACGTGCATTTGAAGACTTTTAGTTTATTTTTCTGCAGAGGAGGAAGAATGTGAAACGCATGTGAGATATATATAACATCTAACGTTTCGCAAAATAGTGGCTAAAATTCACGATGCGCGCGCAACTGCGAAGAGCTGAATAATTCACAAGCGCAATAATTTCCATTTAAAAACGGTCAAGAGCATTTCGGAATTTTGAAAATGCCACTGAAGTCTTTAAAACGTCGGGTTTTATTTAGCTTTTACAGCGAGAAAGAATTGAATGGTTACGCGAATCGCACGACCAAGCGACGGGAATTTTGGCGCCACACACCGTACCGCCGCCGCTGCCGCCGTCGCGCAACATGCAGTCCACAAAATAAAACCAAAAGTAACATTTAGAATGCAAATAAAATGTTTTTAATTACCGCGAATGCGCGGCGGCGGTGGCGGCGCCGCCGATCAATTATTTCGCGTTGCAGTTTTACTACAAAACGAGCATTGCATCGCGCATATCACCGTTAAAGCCCGCTGTCGTCGCGCGCATTCCGATCGATCATAAAGATTTCAATTCGCGGGTCGTGTATGTCCTCTCAATTACAATTAGCCAACATTTGTAATAACAATACGCCGCGTTTATCGAATTCCTCTCGGCGGTATGTCGAGCCGCATCGAAAGAGCTTTTTTCTTTTCGTATAGATGTACACTTCAGGCTATTCTGGGAGGAAATTATTTCGCATCACACATATATACATTCACCGACGGTTCTCCCTCTCGCGAGTTGTAATGGAATCTTCATTCGATGTCGCTTTTTAGTGCCACTAATTTTCCGCGTAAGCGTATCCGAGCCCGCGCGCGAGATTGCTTAACATTTCACAAAGGGAACGTCATAAACTCGAGTTGCTTGTCTCTGAGTAAAGCTGAGTAATGCGCGATGTCGTCAATCGTATAATCGCATAATTGTATAAACCAAATAATTAATAATTATTTATATTATAAAGCTTTAAAACACATTTAAATTTGATATATTGAACATTCCAAATGCCGCACCGTATTTTTTCCTATAATATTAAATTTTTATCAAATATTGATGGACAAAATAACATTTAATATACAAAAGTTTCACACTAAATTGGAAATTCCATCTCTCTCGGTGTATATATTATTATCTTGTTATTTTTAAATATATCCCGTATTTAAAAAAAACAACAAAATTTAAAAACAAACGAATTTAAAGGCAGACGATAATGCGAATAAAATTATTATAGGATTTATAATTATTCGCACTAATACCTGAATTTAATTGGATCTTTGAACTCTTTTATGTTTTAATTTTTTCAATACTTGAATTGTTTTGATACATTATTATTACATACTGTAGTAATTGCAGGTATTTCTTTGTTAGTATATTATTTAACGGAGAATATATGAATCCAACTTGTTTATCAGTGCCTGATAATCAACGAATGATTTATCTATTTTAGAACTGTCATAAGTATTATATTCGTTTGAAGATTTTCTGAGCGTATTGCAATGGTAGAAATATCGTTAAATACGACTTACCCGCATTCCCACAAAAGGGTCTTCCCTCTTCGAAGATGCGTCGCACAAAAGAGAGTCTTGTCAAGTGATTGCAGGTGCATTCGCATTCTACTTCCTTTGATCTTTCGTATCTCCTTGTTACAGTCACTATGGCATTCGTTTCGCGGTCTACTGAAATTCGATCGATTTTAAAGACCAGTTCTCCCCCTCTCTCCTACTCCCCTCTTCTCTCTCTCTCTCTCTCTCTCTCTTTCTTTCTTTCTCTCTCTCTCTTGCAATTAGCAAAGGCTTGCAGCAACAATAAGATGGCTTTAAAGGTGAAGGAATCTCCTTGATACAATAGTTAAAAAGATTTTAAACACCGAAAGATTTTAAACATCGCGTGGAAATAACGAAATTTTTTATTTTGTTTTTTAAATATAATATATGCGATGCGATGCGATACCATGACACGGATTGCGATACAACGAGCCGGTTTTCCGCGCATTTCCAAAAGTAAAATTCGAAGTTACCTCCGTTTCTTTATTAGAAGAGATTAATTTTGGAACGTAGCGCGGGAAAGGATAAGTACTGTCGGAAATGGAATTGGGATTTATCCAGAATTACAGCGAGTATTATTTTATGACGCAATAATATTCGCGGTGTTTCGCGCAAAATTGATTTTCATTAATGGTACAAATGCCAACGTCAAAACCCGATACATGCCGCAAAATGATACGAAGTGAAATTGTTGATGATTGACAATTAAAACTTGCTGCCTCATTAACCGTTAATGACAGGTACTAATGACTTAAATATCAAGTCGACTTTTCTATAGCGAAATTTTAGTGTAGAAATATACAAGTAAATATCAATATAAAATATTAGAATTAATGTTTATATGATACGTGTATATTTTTTATATTATACAGAGAGACCTGATGCTTATTCATTATTCTATTACAATTTGCAGTTATTGGTTGCGTAAGTTTCAGAAGTTATTTTACATCTTTATGCGATAACAAAATATAAAAATACACTGATAAATAATTGATATCTTTTCGATCATACCGCATAACGAATAATTTTGGACCGAGTATTTCGGAATGCGGACAATGTCGTTTAGTGTAATTTACGGCCCCTTTCTTCGAGTTCGACCTCTACATTAACCCTTGGACGCCGGACATACTTGCCATAGTTCGCAAATGGCAGAAACAGGTCAGATGCGACCCAATATGTCCGACAAGTTATCATTTCGGTTTTGTAATTGAATTCTCCCGATTTTCTTGCCAGTTAGAATTTTCTTGCTATAACAAAAAGTGTTGGAACAAAGCTAACGTAAATAACACACACGTAATCATTCTTCTTTTTTAATTATTTACTGAAAAATAATAGTTTAATGTTTGATATTATACATAAAAATAACATTTTAATTTTTTAAGAAGAGAATTCTCTTATAATGATAACAAAATTCTTAAGAAAAGAACATGGTTACTTTGTTAAAATTTTCTATTAAAAATAATAATATTTCAATAATAATATTACAATAAATAATGAAGAAAGTATCTTTTTTCTTGTAATAAAAAATATATTGCAAACACATAAAGGACGAGAACAATCGTTTCGTTATAAAATTGTTTATTGAAATTATTTTTAATGAATAATTTGTAACGCAATTAATCCATATATGTTTCTTGTATTTTTATGTTCTTTTCATAAATGGGATATGCTTATGGTATTTATCTTTATTTCGTGTTCGTCCAATTTGTTTCGTATTCAACACTCTGTGTGCGGAAACCATTACATTTTAAAATAAAATTATTTTGCAATTGCAACTTTTAACAGTTTTTGTTATTTAACTTCTCTTTTCAACAGCGCAACCCATGATTACGCGTTCCAACATTTTATTGTTGAGTTTACGAACTATCCCGTTGAATTTAGATATTTTATCTGTAAAATGCGGACTTATGTGCAAGAAGAATGAACCTAATTGTTATAAACCAAAGAAAAATTCCGATAGAGACGCATCGATATTTCACCGAGGATTCTTCGCTCTCAAAAATATTACTTCGTCTTAAGCCCAACCTCGCAATTAGCCGCGGTTCCCAGCAACAATAGAGTGCGTTTATTGGATTCCTTTCGGGCGCAATCATTCGGTCTCAAAAAGATTTCAAGCCCGGCTTCCTTCCTGCGAGCATTCCAAAGAATCGAAAGAACTATTACGAAGTGGAGGGGACGATGGGGGAAAAGGAGAGGGTTTATTGTTTGGTTCGACGGTAGAAGGATTTAATTAACCAATTAAATGTATATAGGATTTTTTGACCGGCCCAGTACTAAGCCAGTACTGTTTCCCACAGTTAGTATACTGGCACAGTACTGGTAACCCTACCGAACCAATACTGGTGCAACCATGGATGATAACTCCGGTCCAATACTGGCAGACAGTACTGGCCCAGCCGTTGTCTACTTGTACTGCCCCAGTATAGGATTTACTATCGGCTCAGTACTGCGCCAGTACTGGTTGCCAGATTTCAGACTGGTTGATAATTAATTAAGAAACGAGTTTTGTTATAAAATACATACGTTATATATATATATATATATATATGTATATATATATATATATATATATATATATTGTTTATTTAATTATTATTAGTCTTCAAAAATAATATTACATTAAAGTTAACATTAATCCAAAAGTGTGTCACATTTTATTATAAAAGTGGACTCCACGATACAACTGATATAAGTTGTGCAGTTCCGTCATTTCTACATCGTTCTTATACTATCGTTGGTCGTATTTTAAACAGGAGAAACGGATCCTATCAAATGCCATCTATCGGATGATTCGACATTTGCATAGTCATTTGCTAGTGATGGTTCAGTACTGTCTGACAGAATATTGGCCGATGTGCGGGTGCCAACCATTGGCCAACCGTAGGGCTTCGTCACAACGCCTGGCTATTCTATAGGTAGGCAGTCAGTTATTTACCACTGTTGGTCGAGTACTGGCTGACAGAACTCTGGCCGACAGTTGGCTGCCTTACGTTGGCCAAGCGTAGGGCTTCGTCACAACGCCTAGCTATTCTATATAGATAGGCAGTCAGTTATTTGCCATTATTGGTCGAGTACTGGCTGACAGAACTCTGGCCGACAGTTGACTGCCCTACGTCGGCCTTCGTTGTAACGCCTGACTATTCAACAACCAGTAAATTGCCAATGATGGGCCAGTATTGGCTGATAGATTCTTGGCCAATGATTGAGCGCCATAGCTTCGGCCAAGCCTTGGCTTCCTTGCCACTACGGGCAATTCCTATATGGGAATACGTATACATGTATAAATGTCAAAAGAAACAATGTCTCAGTGTAGAAAAAAATAAAAAAAAAAAGATCTACACGTGCTAACTGTAGAGAATACAATATTATTAATCAGAAATTAGATTGTCAAATACACAAAAAGCGGAGAAGAAATATAACAACGCGATCGTTGATTTAAAATTATTGTTTAACGAGATCCAAGCCGAAGATGTTTATTCCCGTGAGGACATACGCCTGACTTTTGCTGAAACCGAATCTCACGGGCGTCTAATTTAGTTGGGGCCCAGCATTTTCCGCTCTGTATAAGGATTTTCTCCCGACGCCCGCGATGCCAGCCAGCGTCGCACTGGATTATTGTGCGGACGGAACGAGTATTGCACTGCAAATGACAATTTGTTAGAGTTCTCTGGGGCTTCCGTTCCTCATCTCTCTTTCTCTCTCTCTCTTTCTCTCCCCCTCCCCCTCTTTCCCTCTCTTCTGTCACCCCCCTCTCTCTCCCCCCCCTCTCTCTCGCTCTTTACCCAACCCCGAGAGCTAGCATGCGCGCTACCACCACCGTCAGCCACCCTACAACCCCCCACCTCCGGTAACACTGGAAATATTTCAGGAACAGCACTCGGCTCTTGGCACTGTACGTTTCGCGAAAAGAGGAAAATCGCGGGATGGTACGACCGCCGGCGCGGCGTTGGAATTGCATTCTTTTGTCTCGTTTCTGCATGTAGAACCGCCGCGTGATAGATTCATGGGTAGGTGAATGGAGAGGATTGTAAGTCGAAGACAAGGGGGAAAACAAGGAGACAACGATTGGGGGATGAGGCATTAGTACAGGACGGGGCAATATGATAAGGGCGTATTTTAAGGTTCGATGAGCATCGCTTTTCCTCGTTCGCCTTGCACCACCCGTATATACCGCATTCCTCCTTTGCCCTCTCAATATCGTCGGGTGCAATTGATCGTGAGCCATTTTATATGTCGGGGCGATAAAAATGTCGCGTCTCCTTTTTTCCCTTCCCTTTCTCCCTGCACCGTGAACCGCCGCAACTTGATTCTGCTGGAGCAGAGAGATTTTTCGTGTTGAGAATGGGGTTACAACTTATTACAAGTCGATCTAACGTACAATGCTTATCAGCCGCGATCCAGCGAAGCGAGTATTGTGACTGTCTTTTACAATTTTTTAAAGTAGCGAGTCATCCTGCTTATGGATAATTTACATTATTATGGATGAATTTATATATATATATATATATATATATATATATATATATATATATATATATATATACATACATACATACATATATTTGTATTGTTTCTTTATTTTTTTTCTCTGTCTCTCTGTCTCTCAATATTTTGAACAGATATTTTTGTACACATATTTCTATGAATTTCGCAGCTTTAATTAATAAATATTATAAATTTGATATTTACAAACGTAATAATTGTTATATTTATTTGTCACGAAACATACGTAGTTCGATTAAGCTGTATGACTCGCATGAATTAAATGCATTTTTGTCTCATTGTTCATATTGCGGTATTTTTATATTGGTGATATACATTTTTCAGCTTAATATTCTTATTTCTTATTTTTGCTTTTTCTTGATTGTGAAAGTCCGTGATTAATGCGTAGTGCTGCTAACAACAAATAAATTCTTTCGCGAATAAATTATATTCTCCCTCGCCGACTTTATCCACCCCGATTTCATTCGTTACGCGTGAAATCGAGCATAAGGATTCTTAATGTACTACCTTGACCAGTCGTTTCGTTTGCCGGATTAACCGAAGGTAACGCTCCTAGACAGCCTCCGGGATAGAATCGTACATTTTCAAACTTTAGCTCGCTTCCGCTTCTTACGAAGTCAATAAATTGCGAAATAAGACTAGTAAATTTTCTAAGAAGATTATCATATCTTTACACATTATGCTTTATATTTAATCCAACTAAAAAATATTATTTTTTGCATTATTAATATCTATATAAAAAATATAAAAGTGCGAATTAAAGATGTGGTTTCGCGTATAACATACAGCGAAAAATTAAACTGTTCATATATGCTTTATACTAAAATTATGTTTAACAAAAAACGTAAAAAATAGAAGCAATTTATGTCTAAATAGTATTAGTGTTAGTAACAAGTTAAAGTACAAAGTTTTGAAAACTTTCTTGTTTTAAAGACTATTCTCGTTTCTACACTTCAATATAGGTATAGCGTCTAAGCTAAGTCATAATTATAACTATTTGTTTTTATTTTATGGAACATTTGAACTACGGATTTGAAGTATAAAAATGAAAAAAGAGAAATCGTTGTAGCGTGAAAATATATACTTTTTAGAATCAATTGCTCATTATTTGTCGTTGCAGTGATTAAATTTAATTAACAAGTGACAAATAAAAAGAGGCTTTGAGAATTCAACGCGGTTGATGGTGCATAAGTTAACATATCGATATTTAAAAACTAATAGAACATAATTATAAATTAGACGTCTCGGCTCCGCTTTGAGCCATCTTCAACGATACGGTAACAATTAAATCAAAATGATCTCATGTTCTCCGACGAGAAATAAGTGAATAACTTTAAAATTTGGTGACCTAAAAATAGTGTAATTTTCCGCGAGAAAACCCAAGTAAAATTTGATCATAGTTTATTATGGGATCGAGAGATCAAAATAATAATGATAACTTGAGCAAAAAGAGAAGTGAAGTTATTTACCTACATCAGCTAAGAGAACGCGAGAATAAACATTGAAGCCATAAACATCGAGAAAAAAACATCGTAAAAAACATCGAGAAGCAATACAACTTGTATAAAGTAGAGGACGCCGTTACAATTGAGACAATGATGCACTTAAAAGATAGTCCTGATTCCAAATGACAACTGTCTCGTCCGGCTGTCAAACGGTGACTATAATTTTCATTATCGAGAGTGATCTGTTATTTATTAGATTTAATTTAAGATCTGCATACCTATTCTCCGAATTCGCGAATTCGCTGCCGTTACTTATCTAAAGTAAGAGAGTAATATTGTTCCAACCGAAAATCAAGTTTTGCTAGTAAATTAGGAACCGCGGTATCATCTAGTTCTAGCGTATTA
>JASTWK010001905.1:0-22423 GCA_030770225.1 Temnothorax unifasciatus | reverse complement strand
ATAAAAAGATTTTTGTAATTTAAAGTAAGCTAGTTTAAGGCAAACTTCGTCAACACTTTATTGAAATCTAAAGAAGGATCTTTTAAACTTTCCGTAGTAGAACAACTATGTGCGGTCGACTGCCAACGGTTTCCCGAACAAGTCGAAATCGACGAGTCTCGGTGGTCACTCTCTAAAGGAAATTTTCGAGGATGGCATTTTATGGGCAGTTCCAAAACATCGACGTAGTTTGGAAGCGAAACTTAAGAGGAGATTCGGAGTAATGAAATATATGTGGAAGCCACCTATTATGAGAACCAATATATTAATGTGTACGAATTGTGGTCATCATTATGAAGCCAACCGTTTATGCGGTAAATTTCATCAGTATAAGATAATTGTGGATTTAAAAAATATAAAAAGCAGTTTAGATTCATATTCTTGAATATAAAAATGAATAAAAGGAACTTACGATGGTTTACCTATATCTATTTATCATGCAGGACATTGTTATGAAAAAGTAAAGCTCGAGACTAAAGAAATGCAAGATGCCATTCAGAAAGAGTTGGGTCTAAGGCCGGTAGAACAGGATGTAATTGTATTGTACGACGGAGAAAAGGAATCTAAAACGGAAGATTTTTGGAAGGTATTAAAAATATACGCTTTGTCGATATTAGAGTTCAGTTTTGTTTACATAAATACAGATTTAATCTATCTTTAATTCCAGAACCAAAGAGTAGTCGAGTTGCCGAAGAAAAGGCCTTCGTGGTTCATCAAAACTTATTGGAGCCAACAACGCAGGGAGCCATCAGATAAAAAAGACGTTAACCTACTCATCTTGCATAAAGTGCACTTAAAATCAGGTTTTAATTTTTCGTAGGTCAAAAAGCTGGAATCATATTAGTTCAAGAGGATATTCGAAATGTTCGAAATTTTTCGAAATTAAAAATATTAGAATGTTTTATTACATAAATATATTTATAATTAAGGTCCTTTATGCGACGAAAAATATTTCAACTTTTTTTCGTGATTTCGTTTATTGATATAAAAATAAAATCTTTTGCAACAGACAGTATTGTCTCGTCTATAATTTATATCTGGAGTATTTCATCTATTTCAATATCTGTATTCCCAATCACCACGAATTTCTTGGAATCTGAAGAAAATTTCACGTGTAACGGCTTATCACTGATTTTTTGATGACGAAATCACTGTACAAGCTCGAAATCCTCTGTAGAGTTTGACACCTCCTTGGTTAAAATGATTTATGACATGTTCGTGGAACTCCGCAAACGGTATGGATTTTCCGTAAGCAGTTCCGCACATTGGGCATGTATTTATATCGGCGTCCATATTATCATTTAGGTTGGAGCATTTTTCCATGGAAATACTAGGATTCATGAGGACTAGTCTGAGTAGCTCCGTGGTCTTTGAAACTATCGTCGGAATCAAATTGCCGTTACCCGTTTGACACATCTTTTTATTCGCGTTCTTTCGACAATTATTACATATCGCTCCTGAAATATATATATTTGTTTGAAAATTGACAAATTTCTAGAGAACTTTCTCCGAATTGCGACCTAATGCCAGAAAGATGATCCGAGTATAATTACACTTAACTGAGACTCTCACCTTTTCTCATTTTTTTAAGATTCTGCAGGGCCCTTTTTAACCTGGTTTGCTGCCCAAGTAAGGTATCCTTGGTTTGGAACAACCGAATTTCATGCTGCTTTAGTTGCTCCAGTGAATCTGTGTCAGAATCTTCTGGATACGTGAAGCCAACATTTTGTAAATTTAATTCGGACCGATTGTGCAACTCCACCATCTGCGGATAAAACAACGGATATTGAGTAAGAGGCGATAAATGGTTTATGATATTTTTACTTCCTTACCTCTGCACATTGCTGTCGAGATCAGACTTCTCTAACATAATACTATTTATTAATCGAAGAGATATTTCTTCCAAGCTTTGTTCTCTTTCACCTACAACGAAAAATTAGTTAATAATTGACAAGAAGCGTCGCTAGGTATCAAGTTGATACCAACCGTCCGTAGCTAGTAAATACGTCTTGTTAGCGCTTTGTTTATCTAGATTAGACACATCGCGAAAGTTATACGAAATAATTTCAGATGGCTGCGTGGTGGGATGCTGCTTAAGCGTGTCCGAAATTTTTTGTTAATTGACTACCTAAAGATTTATTAGTTTTCGTCAGTCTCGTTAATCTGTTCCATAACTGACGATTTTCCGCGGCCACCATGAAAACGTGATGCGACAGCTGAGACTTTTGTTTCGTGAGTTCCTCTACCTTTTCCTGCAACCCAAAAACATATACTCGTACCGTTAAATGCGTGCAAAATACCATAGACCGCAAATGATCAGAAATATGTGTTTCATTTTTAATATCTTATTTTTATTCACATTACTGAAAGAAGTATGTACATAAGACTCTATGTACTTGTCCTTAAAACAATATTAATGTTTCTAATGTTTTACAATTCTACTGTATCAGTCTCAATCGTGCGGCTAAATGGACCGAAGAAACAAACAAATCTGTGGCAAGTTGTTGAATAAGAAAAGGCCACTTTCAGCACTTTTAAATTCTCAAGAAATAGATGTCTCTACAATCTGCACTGTGCCTTAAGTTAAGAAAGATAAGGCCTTCAGTCTAATTCGACTTGACGAACCTGCAGGGTTTGCAGCGCAGACCTGTCGCTCTTATCGACCTTGACAATAGCCGTGGACATGTCCCTGCCGCACTCGAGCCTGAGGCACACGTTCTCCTCCTCCACCACCGCCAAGTCGCGTCTGCAACTGCTGGCAACGTTCTTTCATGGTCTTGAAGGCGACCAGCAGCGCGCAAGTACGACCCGAAGGTATCGTCCTCCGCGTTCTCGGCGTCGTTCATCGTGCGGCTCGTCGTTAGAAATTGGAATTGACAAGCGCGGGTTCTTCACGCACTACGACCGCGTCTCGCGACTCTGCGAACTTTCTCGGTGAGCTTCCTGTTCCTGTCGCTCGTCCCGCCGAGGATGCGTTTGTTCGTGGGGGGGGTCCAGGGGTGTAAGGTTAGGGTGTAACCTCTTACATTTTTGCCCGCGCGGCTACAGGTACAAACACTCCGGACTCCGGATACGTTCGCACGGACCTAGCTCTCAGCCACTCTCAGCCGCCCTCAGCGAAAAGCAGCACGTGCTCTCGGTGTCATTCCGCGCTAACATTTGCAGGAGCCGTTGTATCGCAGCGGAGTAATGCGACATCAGTGATTCCCCATTTTCCGTTATGCTCCAGCAATGCCAGAATTGCCAGTTTTCCTGAAGGAAAGAGGAGGGGACTGTCACTAGCTCAGTCCATACGTATAAGTTCTCACGAGTAACCCCAGAAATCTCTAGAGCCATATTCAAAAAGTGGCTTGATTCTGTAGAGAAACTGATTACGCAAACTTTAGTTTATTACAATGAATTTTGACGAATCTATAAAGAGTCGCAATTTCAATGTATCCAGGAACTTCTTCGCACATACATACATGACATTATGTTTATTTTTTAAATATATCTAGTTATTTATTAAAATATTATTTTGCAGGTATATATTAATCGTTCATTCGACATCGCAATCGCAGCCGATTGGAACAAATAAATAAAACCAACAAACGGTTTCGATTTCTCATCTCATTAATATTCATGACTGCTTTAAAGTCGCTAAATGGTCGCTGACACTTCAAGTCGTCGACTTCGGTAGTCGAATTGCTCTTATTTCTTATCGAATACGACTGGAGGGATCTACATACTCCTAAGTCAGTCCTACTTATACACATATACGTTGCATGTACTACAAAGATAAGAGAGTCGTGAAGCACTCATGTGACTCAATGTTTCTGCCGCAAGTTGAGCTTTGACCAGCACAGAACATAATTTACCTGCAGTCTCGATCAGTTTCGTACGACGTACATTTACTCCTTTTACCTGGCATCAGGACTCACCATATGGACGCGTATGTATTATACATTGTTAAAAATAATCCTGAATAATCTCTTCGGATGATACGCGACACAAGCGTATCTCAATTGTTGCAATTGGCCGGTCCAATGTCCGTGATATAATTGGTGACAATTTATAACAATATACTCCGTTGATGCGTTGACTATCGTCACACAAATCACTTACCCTCGCGCGTACTGATTTAGACAGGCCACGTGTGTATATGTTTGTATGCACATGCACACGTTTAGCATATGTGTGGCGTGACACATAACTGCTGAGAAGATACTCTTGAAACTTTTGACACTCGGTAGAGTGTGAGACATATATCTCGACGAACAGTGAGCTCCATTGGATACTTCCCACGCGATAACGTTTATTTCACGATTATACTTGTTATCTGCGATACCGTTTGTCTCCGAAATGTCGATAATACCTGTTCATTTCTGTTCTTTAGCGGTACAGTGGGATTAGGCTCGAGTTCTCTAGAGAAGCCAGCTATGTACAAAGTACTCTCCAATGTGTCAAAGTATACGGTAAGTACGTACGTGTATTTTTCACCGAAAGAAGATTCGAGCTGTTCAATGAAATTGATTGAATCAACAGGTCTACAATGGATTGCGTAGGACACCATCCGTTCTTCGAGGAGCATCTATAACGACGTTAAACCTAAATAAGCAACCGATCCCGAAGCAACCTGTTCCTGATCTCAAGCAAACTGCGGAACGTTACTTGAGGTACGACACCGTCCGTATGCCTTATTTTTATCTTCAAATGTCGTTACTCATAATTCATTACAGATCCTTAAAGCCACTGTTGACTGACAACGAATATAAAAATACGGAGAGGATTGTCGGTGAATTATAAGCCACACGGGCGCGGGACCTCGGTTACATGCTAAATTATTGGAGAGATATCAAAACACCGATAATTGGGTACTTATATCTTTACATTTTTTCAAATGTTATAATAGGCGAATAATAATACAAATTCGCGTCAACTTATTTTAGATGAAAGAATGGTGGCTGGAAGTTGCATACTTAGGATACCGTTTGCCCGTGATCGTGCATTCCAGTCCTGGAACCGTCGGGCCACCTGTTATTTTCCATCGATCAGATGACGTGTATGTGTACGCGGCGCGTCTCGTTGCTGCAGTGTGCAATTACAATGAGATGGTCAAGAGGTGAGTTTTCTACAGTTTACAGTTTATCTTTTGTATTCCTTGTGATATTTATTCGCAATCACACTGCAGTGAAAAGATGAAACAAGAGATGGCTCGCAATGATCCACTTGATATGCAGCCTTACGGCATGATACTCGGCACGCACAGGCAGCCTAACAAAGTAATCGATAAACTATTGCACACAGACGAGGCTAAACACATAATAGTCATAAGCAATAATAATGTAAGTATAATCAGCCTGATGAAGCCATATAGCTGGTTCTATTCCATCTATATTACAGTTCTTTAAACTTTGTGTTGTCGATGAAAACGGCATTTTAAGCGAGGGCAAGCTCGTGGCTGCCGTAAAAGATATAGCAGATCGTTCGTGTGCTCAAGGGAAGCCTGTAGGAATTTAACTGGAAATGACAGAGACACTTGGGCGAAGGACTACAGCTTACTTTTAGGTTTATTTCAGTTTAGCTTTTCTTTTCGTTCTTTTTACCTTCGTATAATTTGCATTCCATTATTTCAAACTGCACAATTTTTTTATAATTTCTGATTCTTTAATTTGAATTGTTATCGTTATATTTTCAGAACTGGGTAACAATAAGAATATCATCAAGGACATAGAATCTTCCTTGTTTATATTGTGTCTCGATAAGGATCTACCTAAAGACGCTTTTAAGGAGAAGAATAATGCCTCGGTCAGGGCGGTTCAAACTATGACAGGCTACAGCAGCTGCGTAAACGCTGGTAACAGATGGCACGACAAGACTGTGCAGGTGAAATATCTGACTAATATCTATTGTAAATAAATTCAACGATTTTAAATATTTCAAAACAATTATCTTTTGATGCTGAGATAAACGAGGGACACATCTTTACAGTATATAGTATCCGCCGATGGTTATATTGGCATGGAATATGAACACAGTCCATGCGAGGGAGTTCCGGTTGCTGTTCTTCATGATTATGTATTAAAATATATGTAAATATATAATTAAATAATACTTGTTACATAAGCTGCCCTTTTAATGAGACGCGAATAAAAAATCCCCATTTGTTTCCAGAGCGACAAGAGAAAACAGCGCGAGAGACGGAAGATCTGCGGATTTTCCGAGACCGGAACTTTTGAAGTTTGAAACTAACGACGTTATAGACTGTGCGATCGAGGTAGCTACCGATACAGTAGATAAGTAGGTTGATTGCCTCTTTACGATTACCTTACACCAGTACTGTTGGAAATAAAATATTTGTAATTCTTCAGACTCTCGGACGACATAGACATGGAATGTTTTACATTCGACAAATTCGGCGCGGACGCTATAAAAGCGATTAAACTGAGCCCCGACAGTTTTATCCAGATCGCGATGCAAGTGACATTCTATAATTTACAAAGGAAGGCGCCAGCTCATTACGAAAGCGCGGCATTACGAAGATTCATAAATGCCAGAACCGAGTGCATCAGATCTACTAGCACCGAGTCCGTTGAATTTGCAAAAGTAATGCTTCCTGAGGAATGTAAGAGCAAACAGCAAAAGAAGGAAGTGATGATTAGAGCTATAAATGCTCATAAAGAATTCGCTGCACAAGTAAGGCAATCGTTCTTGATTCACAACGCATTTTTAATCATTATTTTTTTTAATACGCAAGCCTCAGAATTGATGTTTGTTTTTGTATAGGCTGCGACAGGACAAGGTGTCGATCGGCATTTGTTCGGCTTAAAAATGATAGCGAAAAGCGAAGGAATGGAGCTCCCAGAATTGTACAAGGATGTTGGTTACACCAGAAGTACATATTTCAATTTAACGTCAAGTCAGGTAATTCAAAGTTGTAAAGAAATTCCTTGGAAAAACTGAGGCGTGACAATTATTCTAACGAGAAAAGATAAGTGCGCATTTACGCTAATCGATATAACTTTGTGACTCAAAGGTTCCATATAAGTCAGCGTCTTTTATGTGCTACGGACCAGTTGTGCCCGATGGTTACGGCTGCTGCTACAATCCGCGACCGAAGGACATTCTATTTGCCTGCTCGTCGTTTAAATCGTGTAACGGAACTGACACGAGGGAGTTTGCTCGCGTTTTACAACAGACACTGTCCGACATGCGAGAGATAGGAAGTGAATAAATGTGCAGAGAGACTCCGCAATTTTATTGCGATAGGAAGTGTCGAAGTTGATATTTTTATACATGTATATACGACGATAAACAAAAACTCGAGATGGTCGAGTCAAGCGGATTTGTTTCTTATAAACTTTTTATTGCAAAATATATACTGGAGATCCGAAACATGTCACAATTGTATTTTCTCACAATAAACATACGTTAATCTCATTGTGCAATTACTCAATTCAATATAAATGTATAAATATAAAAACTTATAAAAAAACTGACGATTATGCGCATTTGGCAGGTATTATGTTACAAAATGTAATATCACAGTTCCGTTCTGGTTCTGGGAGGGTAACCCCAGAAGAATGTCGGGTATCCTCTGACTTCTCTTTCTCTGGCCACGAAAGCGGTGAAGGAAGAAATGCAATTTCCTATGAAATAATTAGACCTTCCGAGAATCGCCAGATCCAAATGTGCGGATACCGGCGGTTCCTGCCGGTGCACTGATATCTATACGAGAACGATGACATTAGCACTCATTCGTCGATATGACGAATATACAAGCTTACCTTCATACGCAACAAGGCCTCTCCGAGTCTATTCAACATGTAATCATTGTCAGACGCCACAAACACAGACTTAATATCTTTGCCGCCGCGGATAACGCGCTTCAGCTGAGTTATTATTGTATCGAACGACGGCAAGCACATCGAGAGAGTTGCTTTGCCACGTTCGTTTTGGTAACCAAGGCACTGAGGAGCGGCAAAAAGATCCGGCGCGGACGGTATATGTTCGCAAGCGCGTTCCTGAAAACCAGACATAACAAATAGAAAACTATTATTCTCCATAGGACGTTAACATGCTATTAACATTACATATTGTCCGTATAAAAACATGTATACAGCAAATATCACATACCCAATCGATCCCGTTTCGCAAATGTATGCCGACAAACGCGCCCCTTGGCAATTTTTCCCTTATAAACGCCTTTGCTTTATTCAGGATGTCGTTGTTCCAGTTGAGGCACTTCTGCAGAGGCTTGTTCAGAGGCTGAACTGGAAAGCTGGCGGGTGCGCCCGTGAACGCCAGTACCGGCCAAGTTTCAGGTGGATAATACCACTGCCACTGCTGTTGCCTCGCGCGAGTGTAATACGCATCGTAATAATGGAGCGGTTTGTAAAATTCTGATTTAACGAAATCTATATTATACGTGTCCCAGAAGGGACCAAATGGATTCCCATGCTTCGCATTACAGGACGTTCCGTTAGTCCCCACGCGAGCCTCGTAACAAAAAGCTGAGGAAGAACAAAGAGTTTATCTTGCTTTCAAAAAAATTAACATTAAAGCTCAACGTATCTTGCTTTCAAGAGAATCCACGTTAGAGCTTACATATTCTTTTTTCAGGTGGCCATATCTTTGGCGCAACATCCCTCATAAAGTCCTCCATTAATATCGCTTTATGGCAGCTTTGCACTTGGGAAACATTGAAATAGGTATCGAACGGTACTTGTATCTGAAAATAAAATTGAATATTAGATGTCACTATGTAAAAAAATTTGCGAATGACGTTATATTACATGCAGATTCTGTGCTCACAGATCTCGTCTCTCCCGTCCGATATTCGACCCACGGCGGTAACACCAGAGTACGATTCAAAGCCTGGGTAAAGCCTAGGACTCCTAAAAAGTGATCCGCCTGATTACCAAAGCGTCCTGAAATGAGAATTGGAGTTTTATTATCATGTCGAACGATGTCGTAGGTATGATAAAAATCGAAATCACTTACCCATACAAGGACAATAAACTACGTAACCATTCTCGTCGATGTCAACGTCCTGGCAATGTGCGACGTAAAAGTTGATCAAAAATAACGTAAAAATCAATATCTTTATCATCGCAATAAATTACGTGTAACACTATTAAGAATTTTCGCGATATTTGACACTCTGTAGAAGGAGCGTTAATATCTTCGCGAATTCCTGCAATGTTTGTACACAACTTTTTGTGCGACGCGATGCGCGAGGTTAAACATGCATGATGATACAACAGACTCTACTCCGGGTTCCCATGGAAACGTACGTCGCTCGAAAATACGCAAGATTTCGCACGTCATCGAAATATGAAGTAAAGCAAAGTAAAGCCCCTTGCACAATGCCAGGCAACAGGCAATAGGAACAGGGAATAGAAATCAGAAATCATGTATAAATGCAGAATAAACAGTAACACAGGCAATAGACACAAAGTTTCCGTCACGTTGGAAATTCTGTGCCTATTGCCTGTTGCCAACCAATCATAGCATTCAAATTTTTTAGGTTGTAATTAACGATTTTTTGGTTATTTCCTGTTCCTATTGCCTGTTGCCTGGCATTCTGCAAGGGGCTTAACTGACTCGAGCCATGAGCCACGGAGCTATGTAAGATAAGTCACCGATGAAAAATAAGGTACATACGTATTATTCCCGAGGATAAGCGGGTTGCGCTACAATTTTTTTTCTTTCTTTTTTTTCAAGTTTAATCAAAACAAGAAATCTACACTGAGGGAAAAATTTTGTTGAATCAACAAAACAAATTTGCTTGGCAATAACATACAATCAATCGGTTTTATTAAATCAACAAAACAATTTTGATTTTTTAATTTATTGATCCAATTATTTATTTTATTGAATTAAGTACACGTCTATTATTTGAACAAAATAAAATAATTGAATTCTGAAAATGGTATCATACAAAATCATTTTTTTAAAGTTAATGATCAATTTTGTTAACTCAATAAAATAATTTTATTGAACCAAGAACATTAACGTTTTTAAAAATAGTAAATTTATTCAAAGAAATATTTAGTTAATGTTATATTATGTATAATTGATAGTACAAAATATTTAGTTAAAAAGAACAAATCAATATAGTCAACAAACAAAATAGTCAAAAAGAATAAAAAAAAATATTTTGTACAAATATTTTGTTAAGCCAATCAAATCATCTGTTTGGCAACATACAATCTTCCGGTTTTATTAAATCAACAAAATTTTGTTTGAAAAAAATAATTATTTCTCTCAGTGTACGCTTTAAACTTTCTTTAAAGCATTTGTAGCGCCAAATGGACTGCAGTCGCGACATGGTGGCTATACACTGCTATACACCTTGTTCAATCGAAAATTTGCGCGATAAATTTTTTTTTTTACCATCAAATATAATTGAAGAATGTCCATCAATTAAGCGTTCGACGTATGTATTTCCCGGCGGCAAGATGTGAATCGTGCTAGGGATCCTTTAATGAGGGATGGGACACCGAGGCTGCAGGATGCGGATTGGTCGTCCGCCATTAGTGGGATACTTCCGCTTTGAGTATATTTTAGTAAAGATAGTGTATAGTATATGTCACTGATGGCCGCAGGGGGAAGTGATCAAAACAGGCCGTATTGCCCTCTAAAAAGAAGCAGGAAGAAATATAAGAAGTATAACTGATAAAGTGAGAAAAAATAAAAGTAAAGTATTGTACTTAATAAATCCAATTTTGTTACAATTGAATGTGATTTTATATTATGATTTAACACTGAAATGAGAATACATAACCTCAACTATAAATCAAATTAACTAATATTGATAAATATAAATTATTTAGAAAATGCGATATTGCGAAGCTGTTAATTGTCGCAATTCAAGCAAAAAAGGCTTCAAAATGTGCCACTTCCCTACTTCTCCGAATCGAAGAGCAAAATGGATTAATCATGCTTTTGACTTGTTAAAGAAATAAAAATGTTTTCTTTATTTTATTCTTAAATTATTTAAAAACTACTGAATCCATTGATTACAAATCCTTTTTCTGAACCCTCAAAACATGGAGATGTATTAAGAATACAATTTTTGTTAATTAAACTACTGATCGTAATATTTTCCTTATTTCCTAAAAAGTTTTAATTTTCAGAGTTGGAAATTAATAATATACATTTGCTCAGACTATCGCGTCCACACATTTTTAGTATAAAAATGATTTTCAAATTTTTTTTGTTTTTCTTTATTTATTGAATTTACAAATTTGCTAAATTTATATAAAAACTTAAATTTAATTAAAAAATTATTTATTGCATTATTTACTGCATTTATTAACTCTTTGTGAGTATTCATTGTTTCATCGTTAGTCATTAGTATTTATTGTTTGTTACTATTTACTCAATTTCTTAATTTACGGAATTTATTTTATTTAATTAAGTTTTATTTATTTACTTCAATTTAATTGAAATAATTCCTCAATTAGAATTGAATTTATGTAAATATATTTTCGATACAGTTATTTTGTTTTATTCAAAAATGACGCGTAAATGCCTGCCGTCACTTCCGCTCCCATTAATGGCGGCTTTGTCCCATCCCTCATTAAAGGATCCCTAAATCGTGCAAACTACAATTTCATTATATTTTATTGGATATAAAAAATGCGTTATTACGTTACGTATCTTTATTTTATATTTGACATAACATAATTTTTACATGATATTTATTACATACTAAAACATATAGATTTGAATAAAATGCTTGAAAATTAAAAAAAAAATTTTTTTTCCAATAATACATGAACACATCATCTTTTTTCAGATCATTTTCTACCTTTTATCTTTTTTTTTTAATTTAAAATTTTTATAAATAGAAATAGAGAGTCAAGAGAATTTATGTATATTCATTCGCATATTCATGTATAGTAGAGATAATTCCTTTAACTATTCAAAAAAGTCCCACCGGTTATATTCTTCTCTTATCTTACCTCATATTCATAGATGGACAAATGTGGGTATTTTTCTCTTGCCTGGGCAACGAAATGGCCAGATCTCTCATATGAATATTCAATATAGATCGTTTGCAATTTAGGACATTGCTCGAAAATTGCGAAACTATCGGCGTTCTCGGTAGGTACATTCAAGTATATTTGTTTTAAGTTTTTACACAGCGTCAGTGGTTCATCGAAATTGTCCCTAAGACCCACCAAATTGACTTCTTCCAGGAGTTGACAGGAGGAAAATAATCTGCGTAAACTAAGCTGATCAATTCCGCCAAAAAATCCACTGTAACAAAAGCCATACTATTATTATGGTTTCCGCAAAGAGAAAAACAACAATGTTTCATGATGTTTGCAAAAGATGTAAACATACAAATTTTGATAAAGAATATGATAATATTAAATATATATATATATTTAAAAGATAATGTAGCACACACGTACATCCGTTCAATGTTCAGTTTTCGTAATTTCTTGCACTCAGCGAGGGCCTCAATACCTCGCGAGGTAATAACACAGCCTGTTAAATCTATTATTTCCAAGTCTGGACACGAATTTCCCAATTGTATTGCAACTGCATCTTGATTTTGGAAAGAAAAGTTAAATCTACCTCCGTCCAATGTGTTCAAATTTAAGTTACGCATCCGGCGATTTTTTTGCAATATTTTGCAAAGAGTTTCAGTTGCTATATGCATGTATCCAAGGTTTAAATCCTCTAGAAGTTTCAGATTTTCGAGACACGAAAGTTCTAATGGTTGGTATTTTGAATGATTACAAAAACTGAGATCCAATACTAAAAAAAATAATATATATATATTATATATATATATATATATATATATATATATATATATATATATATATACATATATGTGTGTATTAGTCATACAAAATGTATCTGTAATCTTAAATATTATATTTATTTATATACATACCTTTCAACATTTTGCATGTTCTGGAAATTTTTAATAGAACCGAGTTGTTAACAAATTCGCAGTTACTTAATCGTAAGTGCGTTAAACCCTTGCCGCAAATGTTGACAAATTTTTTGAAGTGCCCAACAGAAATATTGCTTGATGTAAGATCTAATTGTTGTAAATATTTACATCTAAATGCAAAGTAAAATAAAACATTGCGAATACAAATAGAATTCGTATAGCGCAAATTTCGTAAATTTAAACATTTAAAGAGAAGAGGATCTCGTGTTAAAATATTGAAGCGCTTATTTACTTGGCTCAAACGGCACAACGACCTTATATCCAAGTTTTTTAATATTATTAGCACTATTTCATCCTGTAAAGATAAAAAAAATTAATATACATGAGATTATATTGTAATAATTATTGGTACGACTTACGAGAAATAGATTTCTTCGAATACTTACAGGAAGCGTAGAAAAATTGTTACATATTGATTGCTCTTTGGATTCATTCGAATAGAGTTCGATATCTTTTATTAACTTTGCATAATTTGGATAATGTAATAAATGTGGATGTCGTAATAAATGCTTCCTACAAATGCCTCTCTTAATAAATGGATTCCTATATCTCTGCTTAAAACGTGCCATATCTATTTCCTGTGACATTTGCTTGTGCCCGAACTTGTTAAAACTCTTTGCTGTATTGCTGCAAATAACATATTGGAAAAATTTATTTTTAAAATTTATTTTTATTATTAAGAGAATAATAAAGAAAGATTAAATATTACGATGATTATTATACCTTTTACAAATAACGCAATAGTTTGAGAAATTTTCTTGCAGATGAACTATGTCCAAGTGTGCAGCTTCATGATCAGGTGTTAAATTATGGCTGTCCCAATGGCAAGGATACTTGCAGTTAATACTTTTTAACAGATTAGTCAAATTCAGTTTAGGACTTTTAGGTAGAACTAATTCTGACGTGCCAATTAGCTCCACAGCATCTAGGTGTGTGGAATAGTCCCAATGGCTGTGCATAAATTGTAGTCTGAGTTTTTTAATTTTGAAGTGACAGAACTTTAACGGCGGCGAAAATATCCGCGATGTCAAAGGAACTGCATTCTGAGGTGGTCCACTCCATAATAGAAACCATTGGTACTTCTTCTGATACCATCCTCGAGCCCAAATTTCAGTTACACACCCAGGATTATATACTTCGTATATAGAGACTCTGATTGGATATACAGCTTTATGAAACTCGAGATCTTCAAAATATAAAATTTAATTATAATCTTTTCTAGACATAAATGTATCTTCTTTAACAATATCTTATTTATCAATTTTAAATGTTACTTACCAAGATAATTACAATACATGTCGCTATCATCTTGTGGTGGATTGTCATATGAGCTTGTTATAGGTTTCTGCCATGGAGATGTCGAGATGTCGAAACCATTAGTTCTCTATATTAAAAGATCAAGAAAATATTGTAGTATAAAATTATAGATTATGATTATAATTATTTTAGTAGGGTAGCTATGCCGCTTCTGGATCAGTGGTGCTCGCGCGGGGGTGCGGGGCAAGGGGATTTCGGCGTGGTGGGGGTATGACGGCGTGGTGAGGAGAGGGTGGCAGGGGGGTAGTGGGAGGTAGGGGGTGGTGGGTGGCAGGGGGTGGTGGGTGGTGGGTGAGGGGGTGGTAAATTTCAAAAATAAAAAGATTAAATAGATTAATAAATAGATTAATAAATATAAAATTAAATAGATTAATAAAATAGATAAATTAAAAAAATAGATAAATAGAAAATTAAATAGATTAATAAATAGATAAATAAAAAATTAAATAAATAAATAATTATGGTGCCGGAGGCCATTTTAGGTCTACGTTCCAAAAAAAATCAACAAAAAAATCATATTTACGTGACTTGAACAATAGAGTCCCCATAGTGAGGAATTGAGAGTGGAAAACAGGAACGGACAAGTTCGAACGTGAAGAGTTAACTAATGTTAGATGGAAACGGGAAGATAGATTGAAAAATAATTTTACCACTATTTATACTGATATTTAATTTTATTCATTATTTCCATTTTTTTTTGCTTCATGTACAATGTTATCTAAGGCGAAAGCTACTAGTTCGCAATCTATGAGTGAACTTCCATCGGACACCTCACTCAGTACTTTTCTCGCATGATATTTATCCGTGATACGATTTTGCCGCAAGATTGTTACAAAATGTTTATACTTATTACTAACATGCTGTATATTTTGACATAAATTGAAATATACATGTTCGACACATTGTTCGATTTCAAACAAAAATAATACAGTTGTCGGTATCATGTATAAGTATGAGTCGCGCAACGTAAGTTTTACAATTTTAGCGTCACGCATTTTAACAAGTTCTATAACTAAATCTCGAATAGACAGCGATGAACCGACAGTCGACCGCATGAGTTGTTCGATAGCCATGCGTTTTTCGATGATCGCTGTCCACGTTGCATGAGGAAGCACGAGCTGATTTCCCCGATTGTCACCAAGAATTAATTCCACAAAGGATGTAGATCCCACACTGATTCCGATGTCCAAATACTTGTAAGCCGTGACTGTCAGAGCAAATCGTCTGCCCAAGATACGAGGCGTATAAGAAGGTTCCGATTTATTGAAACTGTGCAAAAATTAAGTAGATAAATTAATAAAATTAGAAAAAATAAATTTTAAAAATTAATGCGAAGTAATACTTACGTTTTGTGCTTGTCCAATGAAACTTCACGAGGCTTAGGCGTATAATGAGGTTCCGATTTTTCACGAGGATACGGTACGTAATAATTCATATTTGTGCTGCTTTTCTCGAAGCCGCGAAGTCCCTTATCGGGAATATCGCGAGTGAACATCCACTTCTCTGAATTATTTATGTCTTCACTGTGACCAGCCATTGTTCTTATTTCTCCGTAAGAGGTATAGTTTTTCACTGTTGAAGTTGTCGTTTCGAACGATGAGACTCGATTGATTTTGTCTTCGTAACACTACTTAAAACGTTAACTCCGTTTGCAACATTTTAGAATATTAGACGGCGCGCGCAGATGAAAAATTATAAGGGAAGGGATAATTCCCCTTCCTTCAACATTTTCAAGCACCAATGTCAGCGCTGCTTACGTAGAAGTTATAAAAAAATTCATACAAATGACTAAGAAGTGGAAAATGAACCAAGTATACGCGACAACGCCTACCTTCAAAATTATGATGTGGTGGGGGAAATTAGGAGAGGGGAAACCACTAACAACTAATGGGAATGGGAAAAAGAAAATAAAGCATTGTAAAATTATATATTATTTATTTTTTAAAAAGATCCCAATTCTCCTGGTGTCGCGACCACCAGTTAAATAATTTTAATACATTTTGTAATGCGCAATTCTTAACATGTTTTCCGCATCGCATAGTGTTAGTAGCATCTAGATTATTTAAAGATTTGACATCTTCGTAATCCGCATCCAAATTCTCGATGATCAGCTTTTCTCTCGCATAATTCTCAAGTAGATCCACCAGCCATTCCTGTTTCTGGCATCCCTTGACGTACACGAGAGTCGGTATCTCGTCATCCTCTTCTGTACCAAGCACGGCTGACGTAATTAGGCGTTTTACCATACCGTACGGCACGTTTCCCTCGTCCCATGGCAATCCATGGTGATTTGCAATCAGCCAGGAAGCACATGACTTGTCAGATTGTGTGAGAAGACTCCATGGCATGGGGCGCGTAAAGATGTAATGCTCCAGAACGGTCCCGTTTCTCAGCACCGCTGCCTCCTTTACGACAAATTTCATCCCGACGATGAATCCTTGCAGATCGACAAACGTTGGCACGATCATGATGCGACGAAGGAACGATCCGTACTGTGCCGTATCGCGGTACATATGTCGCTCTTATATCGGAATATTTGTCAACATGGCGATTTACATGAGTTTGCGCACTACATTAGACAGCGGGCAGTATTCTATTACGCGATCGTGCAAGATGAGACAATAGGCGGTAGTATTTGCAGGTACATTTTCTTTACAGTCAAATTCTATTCGCACATCCACGGTGGCGCTCTTGACAGACTCGTTTTGTCGCGAGCAATCGATGACAACAAAAGGTCCATCCGTCAGGAATGTATACACGCTGCAAAGCGTATCACTGGAATCGCTTCCGTAATAAGTTTTACGAAAACGCGCGTACATATCAAAAAGAAGACCGTATCGATTTTTAGTAAAATCTAGGTTCAAGTCATCGTATGGATAAAATTCAGAGTTTAGATAAAGCTTGACATTGGTCAAATTACAGTCATCGAATAGGCTAACATTTTGAGACATGATATTCTTGCGGCCGGTTTGCAGCGCAAAAATAACGTATCGCGGCTTCTCTAGCTGAGCTGCAGTCTTGACAGCCCACGAATGCTTGGTCGTACTCTGCAAGAGGGGATACTCGTACAGATCCCACGAACGAAAACTAACACTAAGATATCGCCCACTCCCCAAGGTCCGTAACAAGGCTAGTTTATTAACTTCGTTTAACGTAACGTGAGGCATTCGCCACTGTACTTTAAACAATTCGATTTCCGGCTCCGTCGCTGGATCTCCTACAATGCAATTGTTATCGCTACGCGCACGTATCAAAATTAATTCGTGACGAGCATTAACAATGACGCGTTTGTAATCCTCGCAAAAGCCCAGCAACATCTTGAGCGGTACGCAAAAGTTGAAGTATCCTTCCGGTATGCCCGATGTAACGTCCCATCCAGCATTCCGCATGAGTTGAGAATCATTATACGATAGCGATACGTAGTTCTTGATGGTACTGGTTATTCCAACGTTTCTGTTGCGGTCAATCTCCACACCGTTGAGCTCGTATCGAATTTCATCGAACATGAATGCTACGCAATTATTTACAAGCGTTGCCTGAGACTCGTTATTCCTTTTCTTTATTACCAATCGTCCTTCGACGTAGAGAAAGCTTTCACATGGTAACGTGTATAAATCTTGCTGTTGTATGGGTATTCTTATCTCATCGTTGTGTCCAAACGTCGTGTTGGCGTACGGATTGTACGTGTGAGTCTCAATCTTGATGACGCTATCGTCAAAGATCGGTTCACCTCCAATGTTTAAGATATTAGCCATTTCGTACGACGAAACCCAATGATTTCAAAAATTCAACGTTCGACGCAGTGAGTTTCTTCTTCGGCGATCGGATTGTCTCTCTAACTTTGTTACTCGTCTGTCGCACCTTCTCCACTTCGTTCAGTATGAGCATCTCACGGTTTACTACAGTCGTTGTCTTCGCACATGCAGTCTAACGGTGATCTCTTCTCCGCGAAAATCAATCAATCGACCGTCCTGGTCCACGACGCGAATCGTTAGATCAGTAATGCTCCGTACGATGATCGGAAGGTAAATGATCTGCGCCGGCGTTTCCGATATCTTATATCCCGGTGGCACATTCGGTGAAAACTCATGTATCGTGTGCACGTACTTGTCGTTGCTGTACGCACCCGCGGTCACGTTACACTCTATGCGAATGATGTTTACACTGATGATATTTATCGGTACGTCCGATTCGTACCATTGTCGCGGCTCCAACATGCGATTCGCTGAAAATCCCAGCAGCGATCCAATGTTGTTCGGTTTGGTGAAATTTACCCGATAAGCACATTTGATCTCGCTCTTCATCGTATTGTTGTTGGCTCGAATAATCAATGGATATTCGTCATCTTCGCCAATATGTTTCTTTCTCGCAATATTATTATTATTATTATTGGATTGGTCCAATTGTAAAATTGATTGCTTCAAATACGTGTGTATATCACGCAGTTCGTATGATCCTTCGGGAACGGTAATCTCTTTGTCGTCAAAGTAGAATTTATTGTTCGAAGAATTTACATTCGGTATCGTGTAATAGGTTTCAAAATCTGTCAGACCGAGCTCATAATCACCGTCGCTCAAATCCACGGTGGGAAAGTAGCTTACCGCGAGGATGCTACTCTTGCCGGTGAGAGTAAATGTCAGTGACATGTTTGAACGAATACTGAGTTCAAACAATGCAACGCCAGTCTTTAAATTGATCGTCAACCGTCTGTAGAAAGCGCAGACACAGTTGTCCACAATTGCTCTGATCGTATCGTTGATAAGGCGTGCGATTGTACTCGATTTGCGTCACGTTGTTCTTTAGATATAACACCAATTCTCTCGGCGGTTGAAGATTGCCATAACTGTCGAAATATATGGCTCGATCACCCCTCTTTGCGTATGCCACCCAGTGAGTACCCGGTCCCTCGGCGTTATCCAAATTCACGATGCCACTCTCGTTTCGACGCACTCCATCCATCGGTAAGGTAGTACGCATAAAAATACCTCTAAAATATGGAATGTGCATACGCTTTGCAAGTTGTTGCAGTTGTACGTTGGTAGTTACACCTTTCGGAATTTTTAACGTTTCCTTGACATTTTTTTTTTTTTACTCGAGACTCCATGTCCGCGTTTGTACGGAGCGAGATAAAGTCCGTGACCTTCCATGGCACGATTGTGACGTTTCAGTTCTTCCAGCTGATGCCGCGCGACTTTGTTATCGTTCACGGTCTTCGCGACTCCTGCCGCTCCGCCGACCAACGAACCGAGAACTCCCAACAACGGTAGAATCGGCAAGATACCACCGCGTTTCGCTGTCGGAAGTATTCGTTTTTTCGAATTCATTCTCTTCTTCTTCGTCTTTGTCTTCATTTTCAAACCCATTCCGAGCTTTCGCTTAGCCTTCATGGCCGCCCAGACGGCTGTAGCTGCAGTTTTCTCGCAGAGAGTCGAGTCTTTCGCGACGACACGTCCTAGCGCTTTATCGGCGAGTATCTTGTCCGCCGCGTGTCTCTCGGTGAGATCGTTGCTGCGAGAATAAGCTATGTCGTGTTCGCGACACGCTGAGTCCAATGGGTTAATACCTTGATCACCTCTTGCTAATCGTTCTTGTAAACGAGTGCCCGGACCACAAAACTGATAGCCTGGGATATGCAATTCGATCGGAAGTGCATTAATCGCGCGATTTAATAAGCCTTTGCCTATTTTCGTTGACATTCGCCGCAATCCTTTATCAATGGTGCGGGACCGTCGATGTGCGTTCGCTGCCACGGTTGATTGTAATGCTCGTAACAGCGACGATATGTCTGAACCTCTGGATCTGTCTGTATATGTTCCGGAAGCTTGTCCCACACGTAGTGGACGTGATCACCACACATTTGCAGCAGAACAGGTTTCGGCACAAATTGTAGCTGTTCGACGCTCAAATCGCGGATATCGGAAGGTCTCGACAGCAGGACGAACATCTTGTTACTGAGCGATTCACGGTTTCGCGCACCTATAAATAGGCGCCCGATCGGAATCTTCAGTCGATAGTCTGAAAAATGAGATTCGTGCGACAACCGTTGACGATTCGCGTGACAAATTGCGACGACAGATTACGGTCGATGGGGAGCAGCAACGCGGAGAAGCGCAGGCACGGTGCGATGCTACCGACTACTATACGCGCGATCATTTGCGGCCCCTCGAATTGCGGTAAAACCAACGTTCTGATAAGCTTGCTGGAAAGTCCGCACGGTGTATGTTTCGAAAACGTGTATGTGTACTCGAAATCGTTGCAGCAACCGAAATATCAATACTTGGAGAATGTATTAACGTCGATAGACGAGATTGGCTACTTTACGTTTTCCAACAACAGTGACGTCATTCCGCCGAGCGATGCGCGTCCAAACTCAATCTTCGTCTTCGATGACGTGGCGTGTGATAAACAAAATGCTGTGAGAGAGTACTTCTCAATGGGTAGGCACTCGAGCGTCGACTGCTTCTATCTCTGTCAAACGTATGCGAGAATACCTAAACATCTGATACGTGACAACGCGAACCTACTGATCCTGTTCAAACAGGATGGTACCAATCTGAAACACGTATACAACGATCACGTAAATACCGACATGTCGTACGATGAATTTTGTGCGTTGTGTCACGATTGTTGGCAACGCAAGTACGGGTTCGTAGTGATAGACAAGGACAGCGCGCTTTCGAACGGCCGATACAGAAAAGAATTTAACATGTTCGCGATACCGCGGTCAGTTGTTGTTGATACCTCGTCGAGTTAAAACGTGAGATTAACACTCTGATTTTTTCCGCGATGGCCACGATCGACAGGAGCGAGAATATTCGCAAGCGCGAGAAGATCGCGAAGGAGATTGCGAAAACGAGTGATTCGATTCGTAAGAAACTTCGCGCTTTGAAGACCGGTAAGATCGTGAAGGACATTGAGTTGGATGCACACTTTAAGCCTCTCATCGGGCCGTTGCAAAAGATCGCAGACAACTCGATCTCGGTGAAGAAAGAGGAGCCGACGAAGAGCAACGTTGACGCGGGGATTGAAACGTTATCCTTTCAGCAGCGTAAGAAGGAGGAGGGGGAGGAGGATTGGGAGGATACGACGTTGAAGAGAAAGATGGAACGATTAGACTCATGGTCAGATCTACCATCGTCGACACCGCATACATCTAATCAATCGATAGTACTACCGATAACTTCTACACCGTCCGCGGCGACGCAAACCAACGCGGAAAAATCAATTCCCGAATTCCTCTCAAGCATGGATGTTTTTGAAACTACGGACGACTCGATTGGGACAACCGTTCGAAAGCACTTGCAAACATCGATAGGTCGAGAATTTTTTGTAGAAACGTTGCAAAGTCGCTTAGGTCCACTGAGCCGATTGTACATCGCTGACGTTTTGGGCGCCGATGTAGAGACAGACAACGTGTACGGCCCATATCTCGGCAAGAATGATTTGATGCTCGGTAATAAACGTTTTGACGTGGACAAAGCGGATAATATAATTATCGGCGATGTAACATACGCCGGCACACCCGGTATTTACGAGTTGATCTTCAAGAGAATACCCAATAAAGAGATTTACACGGAGGAAGATAGACAAAAGTACAAGAACATACTGTTGAAAACGAGTGCTCATAAATACAAGCACGATCCTAACGGGCGAGTAATGGGCAACAAGGGATACAAGTATCAACGTGTAATCGCACCGCTGATATCGACCGAATCCAAGAAGAAAAACTCCGGAAAGGGATTATGCTTGCCTCGCGCGATGACGCTAACCGACAATAAAATCGACTACGTACACTGGGACGACCCCAACGAGCTGGTGGATCGTCTCCGATTGCTCGACGCTTCGCGCCAAGCGGGTCACAACGGTCACGACAACGAGATCCTGTCAATCATCGAGGAACTTCGCGAGGCTGGGCTTATTATAAATTAAACCATGCGTCGGTGAAACATTCAATCACCATTGAAATGCCGATCAACAAGTTTGGCATATCGCTCGGACGGGGCGAGACACAATCGAACTATCAATGTGGTGGATTAGTCAGAAATTACGTGCGGGATAACGCTCTTTGTATGGTTGCCGCCAACTTTGATGCAAAGTCGCGCAAGA
>JASTWK010001904.1:0-22443 GCA_030770225.1 Temnothorax unifasciatus | reverse complement strand
GAAGCTAATTGTCTATTTTCTTTGATATTTTTACAGATGAATCAAATAAATCTTTTCCGTTTTGAAAAAATTAAAAAGTATTTTATAAGAACTATTGTTATGAAGCAATTCTTCAGAAAGTAAATAAAAAACATAATGTTAAAATTTCGATGCGTACTTTATCAAGAATCTTAGCTCAAAATAGGTTGAAACGAAAAAATATAAAGGCAGGTGAGAAGAGTTTTTTAAAAGAAAAAAGTACGCACAACCAACGAATTGAATCTTATTGGCGTCAATCTAATAAATCCATAGATAGCAAAACCAAACCTTTTAAGTTTATCGTACCCATCTGCATGGTAAAGATAATTTGGACCTGGAACCGAATATATTCTCCTTTTCAATTTGTACCGGCTCCGAGCTTCAACTCCTTCAGGATCAATTATTTTTAACAATTTCATAACAGTTTTTTGTTTAACTTTCAGTTTATAAACTTTTTTCAACTTTTGACACATTGACTTATATCCCAAATTACACCCACTTCCTTCTAATTCCAATATAATAGCAAGAACTATTTCCTCGATTGGACTCTCATTTATATTTTTTCGTTTCAACCTATTTTGAGCTAAGATTCTTGATAAAGTACGCATCGAAATTTTAACATTATGCTTTTTATTTAATTTCTGAAGAATTGCTTCATAGCAATAGTTCTTATAAAAATACTTTTTAATTTTTTCAAAACGGAAAAGATTTATTTGATTCATCTGTAAAAATATCAAAGAAAATAGACAATTAGCTTCCTTGTACAAATATACAACTAAATAGAATACATATAATAAAATTTAAATACCTTTTCTTTAACAAAATCTGATTTTTTTCTGAATATAACGTTTCAAGAATATCGTGAAAACGTTTACGTTTTTTTCCATTGAGCTGTGAAACAGGTACATCTAGAAAAATATTGATTATTTTTTGAAAACTGTAGCCAAGTTATATCTATCTATACTATTATATAAAATCCTTACGGGTGGTGTATGTTTGTGCGTTTTTAACTTAAAAACTATTGTACCGAATTTTTACCACGAGTATATGAAATAGGGGTAGAATTTTCCGGGGAGTGCTATAGGGTATGTAGTTTTTCGTTAACGATTTTCTGGAAACCGATTTTTTTAATTCTTTATTTTTTAAATATTAAAATAATTAAAGAAATCTCTTTCCAGAAAATAGATAATAAAAAACTACATACCCTATAGCACTCCCCGGAAAATTCTACCCCTATTTCATATACTTGTGGCAAAAATTCGGTCCAATAGTTTTTAAGTTAAAAACGTTCAAACGTACATTACCCAAACGTATGTTTGAACTTAAAAGCTATTGGACCGAATTTTTACCACAAGTATATGAAATAGGGGTAGAATTTTCTGGGGAGTGGTATAGGGTGTATAGTTTTTTCGTTATCTATTTTCTGGAAACATATTTCTTTAATTCTTTTAATATTTTTACCTTATCATCTTACAAAAACTTTTTTAATACATATTTTTCGTTATCTATTTTCTGGAAACATATTTCTTTAATTCTTTTAATACTTTTACCTTACCAGCTTACAAAAGATTTTTTAATACATACATATATTTTTTGATTAACTTCTATGCGCTTTGGCAAAAACTTTCCGGAAAATTCTACCCCTATTTCATATATTTGTGGTAAAAATTCGGTCCAATAGTTTTTAATTTGTTAACGTTCAAAAACGTTCAAACATACAACACCCGTAACGATTTTATATATTAGTAACTCTTTTAATATTTAAAAAATAAAGAATTAAAAAAATCGGTTTTCAGAAAATCGGTAACGAAAAATGATACACCCTATAGCACTCCTCGGAAAATTCTGCCCCTATTTCATATATTTGTGTTAAAAATTCGGTCCAATAGTTTTTAAGTTGTTAACGTTCAAACATACACCACCCGTAAATATCATAAAATAATTTACCGAATTTCAAAGAATTATAGATACTATTATATAAAACCCAACTGTTTGTCTGTCCGTCTGTCCGTCCGTTTGTCTGTGAACTACTCATTCGTTAGTGGATCGAACCGGTTTCTAAAAAGTCAGTAACGAAAAGAGAGAATAAGTACCGTTTTCTGTCTGTATGTACGCGAACTAATAAAAGATAGAGAATGATATTAGATAAAAGACTCGCGCCCGCTACGCGGCGCACCGTCGTATATTTTCGCATTAGTGAAATTTAACATCGACCTCTATATCTAGGGCAGCGACATCATTCTTTGGTTTACCCTTGAAACTTGGTGACATTTATGAGTATATGTTCGGCTCAGAAGTTCGAGCTCAGAAGTTCGAGCCGAACATATACTCATAAATGTCACCAAGTTTCAAGTTAATTGGCTTCTCAAATTCAAAATTCAATCTCTTTTTTGAGTTGCTTTTCTTGAACGGTCGCTGTATAAAGATGCGAGCGAGCAATCTCAAAATTTCCAAAAAAAGTTAGAGCAACCACGGACATTTTTAAAAAAATTTGGTTAATTACTCAATAATTCTTTAAAATTTCTGTTAAAAAACACTTACATTTACATTTTAAATGACTGTCATATTTAAGCTTCGCTTCTTTTGTAAGATATAATGGAGATATTAAGGTATTCATATATTTTTGGTAAAAATTCGATACACTAACGAATGAGATTCAGTCAATTATTTCTCGAAAAATTAGAAAAATTAGAAAAACCGGTTTCCATAAAATTGGTAACAAAAAACAATACACATTATGGTACTCCCCGGAAAATTCTACCCCTACTTCATATACTTTTAGTAAAAATTCGGTCCACTAACGAATGTGATTCGGTCAATTATTTCCCGAAAAATTTGAAAAATGAAAAGAATCGGTTTCCAAGAAATCGGTAATGAAAAATTAACCACGGCATTTTCATTTCCGGGAAATTCTATTCCTATTTCATATACTTTTGGTAAAAATTTAGTCCACTAACGAATGAGTAGTTCGCGATCTGTCAAACTTAACGTTTTTTTGTAAAGTATCAGTTAAAATATAGAAAGTAAAATATTTCTTTTCTTAAAATGTTTCTCAATTAATTGAGAAGGCGGTTTTAAGGAAAGCGGTTGCTAACTTACGTAAAGACAGCACCTCCAATTTCAATTGTGATTTTTTGCAAAACTATTCGTGAATAGCACTTAATTTTTCCGGTTTTTTTGTAGGGGGGGGGGGGTGCTAACTTCACAGACATAAAAGCTTTTCAATCCAGTTCTGTCCGCTCTGTCCACGAATAATGCATGTTACATTATACCAAAATATTTATTAAAATATTTTTAAAATATGTGTAAATATACCTCTCTTTCTTTGCTCCTTCTCTCTCTCTTTCTCTCTTTTTCTCTCTCTTTTTCTGGCTCATTCTGGATGTTTTTTTCCTTTCTTTCCTTCTTCTTCTCTTATTTGTCTTTCATAATGTTAAAGAAAAAGTATGTAATCTGTAATTGAAACCAAATATATATATATATACTTGCATACTTTAAATTTTAAATACATTTACATATATTTTATTTTAATACATTTTAGTATCATGTAATATGAACTATTCGTGGGCAGAGCTAAATCGGATCGAAAAGTTCTTTAAATATATACGTGAATACATGCATACTTACATAATACATATATGTATACATATAAATATTTTAGAATATTTTTGAAACATTTACCTTTTTTTGTATTCCCTTCCGTTCTCTCTCTCTCTCTCTCTCTCTCTCTCTCTCTTAAAAAATTCTTTCTTTGAACTCTTTTTCTGAAATTTCGCACTGTCAAACGCGAACGTCTGTCAAACTTAACGTTTTTTGACACGCATTGACAAGTCGTTCAGATAACTAACCAACATCATTTAATATCAATTTCACTCTTATGATAATTTCGAGATTCGATATGCATATAAGCGAGATAACCAATCAGCGTCAAAGAATTTGAGCGTGTGAATGCAGTTTTTATTAAACAACATGAAGAAGTGGAGGTGCAAATTCATTCTACATATTATTATTTAAACCAATTTTTACCGAGAGAACAATAAAAGAAAGAAAAAAAATATGGGTAACGCAAAAAGTAAAAAGGAGCAAGAAAAAGACGAGAAGAAGGATAATGTTGAAAGAAAGAAAGAGGAAGAGAAAAAGATAGAAAAGAAAAATTTAGAAAAGGATGAACCGGAAAAAAAGAAAAATTTAGAAAAGGATGAGCCGGATAAAGAAAAAAACGAGAAAGTAAAAGAAGATAAAAGGAAAAAAAGAGGTGGCAAGCAGTTGAAAGAAAGAAATAATTAGTACGTAATAATTTTGTGATTATACAATTACAGTTATAAATAAACTATTTTAGATATTAATTTATTGCTTTATATTTTACATTCAGTTATTATTCTTCCCGAGCGCGTGGGATTAGAAACAGAGGAAATTGGCGAGACAGAGAATGGGTTGAAGGAAGAGGATGGAGAGAAGAAAGCTTAGAAGGAAGAAGAGGATGGACAAGCGAATGGAGAGGAAGAGGAAGAGGATGGGCAGACGAATGGAGAGGACGAAGAGGAGGGAATATGAGGCGCACAGGAGCGCCAGTTTTTAATTTTTATTATTGATTAAACGCAATTATTTGTTGGCTGTTTGCAATCCTCCATTTCCACATTTTTGGATTCTTAAATTGTTCATTATAATTAATAAATCTTTCAAACCTTTCAGGAGTGTATTCTTTTCTATTTAATTAATAAAATTAGTTCTTTTAAAAATTCTGCGTTTAACTTTTGCATTTAAAAAAAATTCAATACTTTCATTTAATTAAGAAATCGGTAACCCCTTTATTATTAACAGTTTTTATTAATTCTATTATATTCTTCAGTCTTTTCTACCCATATTTCATATATAATTCATTAAAACTTATTATTTAACTTTTGCATTTAAAAAAAATTCAATATTTTCATTTAATGAAGAAATTGGTAACCCCTTTATTATTAACAGTTTTTATTAATTCTATTATATTCTTCAGTCTTTTCTACTCCTATTTCATATATAATTCAATAAAACTTATTCTTTTTCTCTGTATTTATCTCTCTCTCTCTCTCTCTCTCTCTCTCTCTCTCTCTCTCTCTCTCTCTCTCTCTCTCTCTCACACACACACACACACACACACATATAGTGCTCAATTTTTAGTGGAAAATATGAAGCAAGCGACGCGATACATAAACACACACACACACACACACACACACACACACACACACACACACACACACATAACTACTTAAAAACTATTGGACCGAATTTTTACCACAAGTATATGAAATAGGGGTAGAATTTCCCGAGGAGTGCTATAGGGTGTGTAGTTTTTCGTTACCAATTTTCTGGAAACCGATTTTTTTAATTTTTTATTTTTTAAATATTAAAAGAATTAAAGAAATCGGTTTTTAGAAAATAGATAACAAAAAACTATACACTCTATAGCACTCCCCGGAAAATTCTACCCCTATTTTATATAGTTTTAATACAAATTCGGTCCAATAATTTTTAAGTTAAAAACGTTCAAACATACACCACCCGTAAGAATTAAAAAAATTAAAAAAATCGGTTTCCAGAAAATAGATAACAAAAACTACACACTATAGCACTCTCCGGAAAATTCTACCCTTATTTTACATACTTATGGTAAAAATTATTCGTTATCTATTTTCTGGAAACCGATTTTTTTTAATTTTTTAAATTTTTACGGGTGGTTTTATAAATTCCAGAATTTTCTGGAAAGTGCTATAAACTGTATAGTTTTTCGTTGCCGATCTTTTTTGGAACCGGTATCCGAAATTTTTCCAATTTTTCAGGAAATAATTGATCGAATCTTAAAGAATTGTACATAAAACAGGGGTAGAATTTCCTGGGGAGTGTAATTTTTCGTTATCGATCTTTTTGGAAATCGGTATCAGAAATTTTTAAAATTTTTCGGGAAATAATTGACTGAATCTTAAAGAATTGTACATGCTTTTACATTAATCTACCGATTTATCAATTTAGTTAAAACCGGTTCAACAATTTTATTAATTTTTTGAGGATGGGTTTAATTGCAATTGTTCGGGAAATAATTGACCGAATCTTAAAGAATTGTTTATAAAACAAAGGTAAAATTTCCCGGAAAATGTAATTTTTTGTTCGAGAGAGGGAGAGAGAGAGAAAGAGGGAGAGGGGAAGAGAGAGAGAGAGAGAGAGAGAGAGAGAGAGAGAGAGAGAGAGAGAGAGAGAGAGATTATTTGCGTGTCTTATTACATTTGTCCTCCGGGGCGAAGCCCGGGTAACCAGCTAGTAGCTATATATTATTCAAAATAACATTTCTTTACAATAATTATGAGTATAGTATAAAGTATATGATGTAAGATAATGTTATACAAACCTTTTGGAACGTTGAAATCATAAATGTCCACATTTGCATTTACGTAGATGGATTGAGCATCCGTGTCTAATAGATATGTCTCCCCATCAATTTGATATGTCAAAGTCCCAGCGTCAGGAAAATAATCTTTTAAGACACTTTTCTTCAAAGTATTATTTGTCACATATATATTCATACATTTCTCACCGTATCTAATTTTAATTTTCCTTGATTGTACAGAATCCATCTATAGAAATAATAATAAGCACGTTATAATTAAGTTGATATTTAAATTACAGTAATTTTCAGTATACATTTCATTATTTTAAAATAGCAATAAGTCAGAATAATTTTATGTACAACTATTTCTAATACATTAAAATACAAAAAAGAAAGGATTATCCTAAGTAGAACAGAAAGCCATGATAATGTCAAAGTGACGTCAAAATGATGAGAATATGACTACAAAATTCACCTTTTATCATAATTTAATCATTTTTTGGACATCATTTGAGGTCACTTTGACATTTTATGACTTTCTATTCTACCTGGGATATATTGTGTACAATTTCGTTTTAACCTAAAAAGTTAACCTTAACTTTAAAAAACTTTGTATTTAATTCAATTAATTACCCAAAAATTTTTAAATTTCAAGATCTTCGTTGAATTAACAAATTTATCCATCAAAAAATGTAAAGATCTACTCAAAATGTAATTTAACAATATTTACCTTAATCTCGAAAAGGAACGGAACCCAGGGTTCCGTTCCTCCTGGAATACACAGTGCCGTTCTTTAGGACAAAAACTAATGCACATGTTCCTATAACACGAGGTGCCAACGTTATGGCGTATAGGCGCTTCCGTAGTTTTTGGCATCTGAGAGATCACTTTCAGGAAATCGCATTTGTATCACACCTAAAAAAAAAATGATATATAATTATATATTTTACACTATATATAGGTGAATTCCTAAAAATGGATGTATTATGGCGCTATTGTACGGCCTAGTAATAAAAGCGTGTCCCACGAAAATCGCCGGCATTGCGCCTTGCGCCTCTCATTCTTCTCTCTGGTACTACGTATAGCCACGTTCATTACGGATCCTTTAATGAGGGATGGGACAAAGTCGCCATTAATGGGAGCGGAAGTGACGGCAGGTATTACGCGTCATTTTTTAATAAAACAAAATAACTATTGAAAATATGTCTACATAAATTCAATTCTAATTGAGGAATTATTTCAATTAAATTGAACTAAATAAATAAAACTTAATTAAATAAAATAAATTTTATAAATTAAAAAATTAAGTAAATATAAAGATACCTGACTCCCAGACTTCTCTCTGTTGTCGGTGCATTACCAGTTCTTCCATAACAAAATACACTCGACATCTTATTTACCAACGATCGATTACATCAGCTCCGTCTATCAAGGAAAATGACTTTGACAACAAATATTTATTTTAAAAAAGCAATAATTTGAATAATTGAGCGAAACACGAGATTTTTCAAAATATTCATCAAATAATTCTTGGATGTGATATAAAAATAATTGAATTTTATTTAAATCTGCAAAAATAATTAAAAGATTAGAGAACGTATATTATACATATTGATGCCTTTTCTTCAAGACAGTTTTACTTTTGCCAAGAATTTTCCAGTTACGTGTGAGACGAGGACATGTACAGAACGAGAACGAAGCTAGAAATGAAGGACAAGTCTGGTTCCATTATGAGGTGTAGGCATGTCAAAATTATCATACATATTGGCTGGTCAGATGCCGACAGGGAGATACGCTGTCCGGCCACTCCGGCCCCGAAAGGTTCGATTATTTAAACAAACCCGAGTGATACGATCGCGGTCACACCCACTACTTTAACGCGTCTTCGTGTAGAGACGACAAGGAATCTCGTCCAGGTGAGAGGTCTTGTGCACCAGGGCGAGCCCTCGTGCTCCGTGTCGCCTCCTTTTTAATCCTCTCTCAAATTATTTCTAAAATTGACAAAAGCCGCTTAAAGAAATACTTTTTTTTCAATTACGCATATTTGGTCGCTTCTGCCGATTTAAAAATAGAATTTGAACTTTTTATATTATATTATGAATTTAAAATTTATTGATATGTATAACTACACTAAGTATTGAAAAAGTTGATTATTTATCAGATCTACATAAAAACTTACATTACTTTTTAATTGCATATACAGTTGTACTTGAAATGAAAAATTAACGTCATCAGACTACAGAAAATTTAAATAGCATTTCCAATTTCTAGATTTTAAATGTTATAAATTTAAGAATATAAATTGTTAATGTATAAAATTGTATAACACAAGATTAAAGTAGTTAGTCATTTTCTACGAAAGAAATCTCAATATTTTTTTAAATAATATCTATAGAATTTTTTTAAATTATTATATTATGTTATATTATATTAAACTAATATACAATAAATATTAATTTACATATTGATATATTATTCTTCTAAAGAAATCTCTTTATTAAGTCAAAAATTTTATCTGTTGCTTGAGAAATCAATATTTATCATATCTCTCTCTTTCAGTCTCTCTCTATAATATGCACATAAATTTTCCTTTCTTAATATAAATTGTAGTTTCACTTACATTGAAGTACAATTTCCCGTCAGGCTTTCAACAATTCTCATTTAGCGAATATTACGAGAGCTGCCTACTGGGTGGGCGGGGTGTGCAACCTTACCGCAGGGTGCACAAATGAAACGATTCGACGGGGGGGAGTGAAACGCGTACGTGAGCAACAATTTCCCTGCGTGCACGCGTCGAAACGAAATTCGTGTCGTACGCGCACGGAAATTACGAGTAACATACGCGTGCGCTTAACTCTCACACATGAATAATAAACGAGGCGCTAATGCGCGCCCCTTCGACACCCCTGTTTCTCTTCGTCTTAACCGAGCCGGCGTGTCCGAAAGCACACGGTAATCAGACACCCGCGGTTACATCACTAATTCATTTGCTCATTTATACTCCATCGCCTGTATTGATTGCCCAAGTGTCGTGTTCCGGTGTTTCTTTCAGCGCATATGACGTGTTAAAACCAAAAATTCTTTATTAAAATATATAAAAATCAAAAATAAAAAACCCAAAATGTACCAAGACAACTTTTGATTTGATTATTATTGAACAATGAAGTGTGAATAAGGTTTTCTTTTTTCAAAAAATACGCTTCAGGGATTCGATTTTTAGAAATAAAAATATATCTTGCTTTTAAGGTTTCATGTACCTACTATAACTAGTAACATATATCAATACGCAGATACGTTGAAACATTTCAATGTTCAGAGGCCATTTAAAAATATTTTTATATATCTTATATATTAGTTACATATTTTACATCTATCTGTATTTTCATTCACATTTTTATTCACACGTTTGCCATACTATGAAAGTCAGTCAAGAATATAAGGACGGAACAAATAATTCAGTTTGACAGGAAACTTACTACTTTAAGAGAGATGAGGGATTTTATTACCGGCTATTTATTTAATATTAAGCATCTGGATATCATATTACGGTAGCTGTGTGCTAAAACCGTGAAGCTCCATTTGACTAAATGGCAAATGGAGAAGCTAAATGGCAAACGAGAGGATATTTGTCCGTGGATCAAAGCGCGGTATCGAGTGGGCGTATCGCCCGGGGGGGTCAGGCAGTCGATATCTCGGTTTTGCCGCTTAACGAGGATCGCCTCCTCTTTAAATGAGACTCGATGACCGAGCGGAAATCGAAAGCGCGTCGCGATGACACCGTAAGAAAGTTACCGAGTCCGAACGCTCGCCGACCGTTCGCATTTAATCCGCCAATAGATCGTAACCACTAATAGATTGTGGCGTGTGTCAAGTGAAGATGCGTCTCATCGTAAAAGTGCAACTGAACATGATTTCATGAAACGGACAAGTCATTATCAAATTCTGTTTTTCTTCATACGTTGCGTATTATATCAGTATTTGTTACGTATTAACGTGCTTATGCGATTGTCTGGAAGTTTTATTATACATCTTTCAAAATATGCTTAACTCTTTTGACTGTATTACACTTTATATGATTAATATATATGATGATAATATAATATATAACGCATAAATATATTTTTCTTAATATATTTTTAAATAAATCTCTGTACGTTAGAAGTAAAGGATCGTATCTCCAGTTTTTGTCAAAATAGAATTAATACATTTTTCAATATAACAGGAGCTTAAATTATATAATAGTAAAGCGTCTAGTATTACTAGTTCCTTAGTTCAATGCATTTTGAATGTTTGCTAAATTAAACGGCACTAGTTGAGATCACAGTCGTATAACGCCAGTCCAGGAGATATGTCATCACCGGGGGCAATGCGCAAAAAGCCGACAAGGTGGCATTTCGTGCCACTTCGCCCCCGCGTTCTCGAACGTACTGCCACTAATCGAACGGATGGACCGGACGCGGGATTCCCGTCGCTCAGCGCCTCGCGGGATCCTCTTCTTCGCGTCTTTCTCTCCGCCTGACGAAAGAGGAAACTTCCTGCGGCTGCGGGTCGATCTTTCGGGTGCGGCGGTGCAATAAAAAACAGTCCAGTCAGCGGGGCGTGGATCGCCGATGGCACGGACGGCTACATCGCGCTTGTCGAGTTGGCGATCGCCTCTCGGCCCTATCGCGCGACGCCCGTTTCTTTACCTATTTATTCCCTCGCCGTTCACGTTCTCGGTTTATCGTCACGACTCGTCCGATTGGCATTTGCATCAGCAAGTTTGTCAATTGCCGAGCTTTTTTACGTGCTGCGCAAAATTTACAGTGCGTTCTTTTATTTAATAAGACAATTAGGAATCTTTTATTTATAGTAATTTATATATATAAGAGAAAATCTGTTTACACATGTTTGTTGGATGCTTTATTTATTTCGTATATGATCTCGATTAATCAATTTATGTTTGTAATTGATTCAAATTTATGCAGATTGATTTGTATGATGCAGAAATGAATAGAGTGACGTACATGTATCAAAAAGCCACCTGTTATATTATTGACGTCTGTCCTATTTTTTCCGCTACTCTTTGTCTATTATTTTTATTTATATTGCACCAGAAAATTTGAAAAATTGCACGCTTTAATATTTGATCTAATCAAATTAATGTACTTTACTGTTAACTTTTTTAAAAATGTTTATAACTAATATACGCTTATTGAATTAACAATATTTAAATATATAAATATTTTAACGTAATAAATAATAATTAAGTAATTTTAAATCGACTTAACTGGCAATATATATAATGTCTATTCGATATGAACATAGAAAAGACTGTGAGCCAACTTGGTTTGTCGGATTCACACAGCACTTTTTCGGATCACATCGAGACATTATTAATTTCGACCAAGGGTTTTGGTCCGTTGATGTAATTTCTAAGTTAAATAGTTTAATTTTTTATTGCGAAAAAAATGTTACCCCAGCCAGGGTTTGAACCTGGAACCTCCCGTATACCGTGCGGGTGTCGTACCAATTCGACCACTGGGGCTGTGGTAACATTTTTATCGCAATAACAACTATGAGATGGAGCACCGATTACTAAGTCGACGGTGTGTAATAAACAGAAGTAATAAATTTTATTCGCCAGTATATGGAATAACAATTAAGTAATTTTAAATCGACTTAACTGGCAATATATATAATGTCTATTCGATATGAACATAGAAAAGACTGTGAGCCAACTTGGTTTGTCGGATTCACACAGCACTTTTTCGGATCACATCGAGACATTATTAATGTCTCGATGTGATCCGAAAAAGTGCTGTGTGAATCCGACAAACCAAGTTGGCTCACAGTCTTTTCTATGTTCATATCGAATAGACATTATATATATTGCCAGTTAAGTCGATTTAAAATTACTTAATTGTTATTCCATATACTGGCGAATAAAATTTATTACTTTTACCGTAATAAATAATGTACTTATTAATCTACATTTATCCATCTTTCTGCATATGTTATTATTTATTTTTTTTCGGTATTTTTTATTATCTTTTAAAAGAGAGCACATAATTACTTTCTAAAATTAAAATCAAACATGCACATACAAACAAAATTCATTTATTCAGTAATTATATTAATACTTTATTTTCTGTCACATAAAATCTTATCCACTAATTTAATTCCAATTAATTCTGTTTTTTTTCGTTAAACTCCAAAAATCGAAATTATATGTGATTGTTCTAATAAAGTCGAGATATTTTAATGTCCTAATAACTGTATCAGTGTGGCCATTGTAGAATGAGCATTGTCAATAATAGCCGTTCAGCATTGCGCAAGAGAAGAGAAGACAGAGAGGAGAAAGTCACCTAAGCCGCGTCGACGAGATTCCGCAGTAGCTGTCATCACGTCGTCGTCGTCGTCGTCGTCTGCGCCAGAACAATCCGGCGCAAGATGCGCGGGGGGAGAGACCGGGTGCCCGAACAGGCTGGATGGAGGAAGTTGGTTAGCCGCTGGTAGCCAGGATATCAGTATCAACGCGGTGTAATCAGCGAACCACGCCCATTGGCGCTATGCTCGCTCCGTTCCGCCCACTACGGCAATTACACCCTCGAGTCACCCACTGGAGGGGAACATTAAACTCTCCCCCGTGCCCCCTCACCGGTATGCCTCACTCGTTTCCCTCCCTTCTGCGTCACCCCTCGACCTCCTTCCTCACCTTCATTCTCCTTCCCAGCTCTTGTCCCCTCCAAAGTTTCTTTCCTCCTCCTCATCTGTGTGGCTCTTCTTTTTGTTTTTTATTTCTCTCCTTTTTCTCCTTTGATTTTCTATTTCTAACTGCTGCTTGCCAGAGTGTAGACAAAATAGTACAAAATAATTTCCATTGTCTCATTTTTTTCAATCTTCTTTCAGTTATTTAACAGTGTAGCCGACCTATTAATTATATTTTTGCAGAACAAGTAATCTGGCCTACTTGGGTAAAGTAATGTAAAATTCATTATGTGCAATTATATATTAGTTTCAGGTTTATATTGGTTATCTAACGATTGATTTAGAACGTTATCGATGAGACAAATGAGACTTTGATGGATTTCCAATAATCATGTCTTACTCATCATTCAATTACTTAAAATTAATTTCGGTCTCTGCGATTTGCATCCGTATTCTCTCACTAATTCACGTATTCTGTAATGCAGCAGTCATCTCATATACAATGCGATATGATAAAACGAGCTAAAGCTGCATGCTCGTCTAAAGTGCACGATTTCTGTGCACCGCATTGCTAAGTGCCGCAAAGTGTAAAGTAATCACGTAAAGTCGTCGTAAACTGCAATAAAATAAAGTTATTCAGCAAGAAATGAGCGCGGAACAAATCATTTTAAGTCAGCACGTACGTTACGAAAAATATTGAGATTTTTTTCTTCGAAGGAATCTCGAATTATCATGACTAACTGAGATTATTCTAATCATTTGTTTTTACAGACATTTAATTTAAACTTTTCCGCGGTCCTTTTTCACAAATATTGTGAGTTTTTAATTACGTTGATTCTCTTAAGCATACCGTCTTTTTCATATATAAAAATTCAGCTTGATGATAATTTTGCATTGATAATTTGAAACATTATAAAATGCATAAAATGCGGAAATCATTGATTAAGGTCAAGTAAAAAAAAACAAACAATAAAAATAGAGGAAAAAGGAAGTACAAATTAATTCAATTTTGAAGAATAAGGATCACATGACTCATAAGAAAATTTAAATCGGTTTATATTCGATATTGACAGCGAAGTTTGATATTGATAACCTAAACGATTATTGAATATTTAAATATACACCGGAAGATGACTAATTGAGAATGAGCAAAAATAAAAGATAAAAAGATCATCGGTAACAGAAAGTAAAATATGTGATTAATGTATTTTATGTTTTAAAATTATTCTGAAACCATATTTAGTTTAATTTTTGTGAAAGCTTGATTGTAGCATTGCATGCTTATATTATCATGGAATACCATATGGTCATATATAGTGTCAAATAAATCGTTCAAATATCAGGTTAAGATCCAAATTGAAAATAGAATTCACTGGATTAGAATTTGGCGATTTCAACGCCTGATAAAGTATTCCCTCTATTCGATATGTTTTTCTGAGATATATAGAAGGATATATAGGGGAGAGTGGGGCTGGTTGGCCGCTTTTTCATTCTGGGATTTTTTATATATTCCAGGTGCTTTGAAAAAAAAAATCGAATTGACCATTTCGAGGGTACAACCCTTGACTATATATAGGAAAAGTTTAGAATTTTTAAAATTATATTGTAAAAAGTTGTAAATGATCAAACACTGCGGGAGAAAGCGGCCAACCTGCCCCGCTGTCGGGGCAGGTTGGCCGATTTCGTGAAATTAAAAAAGGGCAGTAATTATATTATTTTAATTAGAAAAATAAACATTCCGCACGCAACGCGCGCGGGATGGACCACTTTCCACGCACTTGTAACATAAAATAGGGTATGTAACACGTGCGTAAAGTTGAAAATTCCCGGGTGCGGTAATCGCACTTCGGCTCGCCTTCGGCTCGTGCGTCCACTCCGCACCCGTGAATTTCCATCTTCCCGCACTTGTTACACAAATAACTATTCCCGTATCATATTTGCTCGTGGCGTTTGGGGCAGGTTGGGTACGGGCCAATCTTCCCCGTACCCAACTCGGCCAACCTGCCCCAAACGCCATGAGCAAACATTTTGACATTTCACGAATACCAAAAGTGAGGTTAGTTTTAAAAACGATGATGATTAGAAAGCCTATGGAATGCTCTTGAAAATATGTATACTCTCCATTAATTGTAACAACAAGTACATTCAATAATCATACAAGTTTTTTACTGTATTTATTTACTCACCACTCTCGAAAAGAAACAAATTACGATTTTGCCAAAATGACGCAGTATAAATGAACGAAAATACAGTCACGTATTTATCTCTCACTAATACACTTAATTTCGTAGAAAGAGCGCCGCTTGTCACTTCTATCATTTTCAAACAGCCAGTCGGCCAACCTACCCGACGGTCAACCAGCCCCACTCTCCCCTATCGATGTAACTTTATTTCTGATTGAGAGAGATTATAATTCTAATAAAACTAAATTTAGTTTAATTAAAGTTAGAAATAAAATTTAGTTTACTTAAATTAAATTGCATAAAACTGATCGTTTCTTTGCAAAATTACACAAAATTGTAAATAATAAATTATTTGAATTATATCAGGATTAACAAATACTGGTGAAAAATCAGAAATTTATTAATTTATCAGAATTAGCTTAACGTGGCTACAATTATTGCAATTCCGCGCTTGAAGAATATGAAAAAAATTGTACCAAGTGTGGATAAAACGACATTCGACAGACGTCCGGAACAGCATGAGAGGGCATTCGCTACGCTCTCTCGTGCCGCGATTTGTCCGCTCAATTTCACGGCCCTTTCGGGAAAAATGGGAAAATCTCTCCTCTCGGCCGCGGCAACGAGTGTGGGAAATAGACCGCGTTATTCTCCCGCGGTTGACTCTGCGACACGCCCATGGCGAACACGCGGATTAAAACGTTCCTTTCAGTCTTACGCTCGTAATGAATGGTTTAATGCCAGCGAATAATCATAGGGGATTGTAGTTTAATTCAATTACGGTATATTTGAGTTGATGGGAAAAACACACAAACAAAATGCGCGCGTATAAATTAGATAAGTGACGCGTGGTGTAAAATAAGTAATACAAATAATAATGTCAAATTTTTCTGTTTATAGAATTATTAAAAAGGTAACCAGATATCTGGATTTATATTAGATATTCTTATAATATTTTTTGTATTCTTAAATGAGAAAATATATTACCATTGTGCCATCACCGATTAATTTGGTGCAGTTAATAATATACATTCATATTCCTGAAATAAATTTTTATCCTTATTTAGGTGACAATTTGATTTTACAATTGTCAGGTTTATATCTGTATTTTCATGTCACGTGTAATTAAATATAGCTGAAGTTTCGATATATATTTAATTGTTTAATACAGAGATTATATTTGGATAATAAACAAAAATATAAAACTGTTCAATTCTCTCTTTGTCTAATAAGTTTAGCAAATTAATTAGAAGTAACATTATTATCAATTTCTAAATATTATACATGTATTATAATATGTCAATAATCAAATTATAGTAATCTTTCTTTCAGTTTAGTGCCTTCAGCAAATATACAATTATTAAAGTCATCAATTTTTTAACAGCAAGAAGATGCGTGATAGATTCTTTTCTTTATAATAGAATACATAACTATAAAATCAGTAATTTAATTTACCTAAAAAATTAATATTATATGTTTCAAATGGTGACATTTTTTTCTCATGAATTGTAATTTATTCTATAACATTCTATATCTATTTTATAATTATTTTTTCTTGAGTGACTCTTGTGCGGGCTTTTCAAACGTCTCGAGGATTTGTTAGAGATCTAAGATATAAAAGTTAAAGAAATGTAAGCAGTACATTTAAGTATTAAAGACGTAACGTAAAAAAATGATCGAGCCCAGAAATTGGTATATTTGTTCCCCCTATCCTCGTTAAACCTGCAGAGTGCCCTCGATCGACTTATTCGTCCTTCGATGGCGGAGATTGCTGTCACCGGCCGCAATCTCGGGGGTCGCCTTCCGGAGCGCGTCCACGGCACGATTATTAGTTTTTCCGCCTCTCCCGGAAGCCGTCGGCTCGTTCTCATCGACCGCAAGAGACGCGGTAACATCGCCGTCCACAGCCCGTCGTACGTTACCACGCTCTATAGGGGAGAGTCGCTCTTTCCGCGTCCTCCGGGTAGGCGTGGCAGCGTCGGGAGAGATGATTTATCCCTCGCGCGAGGCGCAGTAACTGCCGAGATCGCCGGCTAAACGACCGCGCTGGTCCTTTTCGTGTATTAACCGTAATGCACTCTGCCTCGCCATTGTGTACACTGTATACGATCCCGATCCCCCCTTCCCCCTTTGAGCCCCCTTCAACTCCCCCTTTGAACTACCATCTTTCGTTATTTCTCCACCTCTCGTCTCATCTTCTTCTGCATCTTTCTAACATTCTTGTTGAATATTTCTATTATTTACGAAAAATATTTATGGGCTCTCGAAGAAAGTAGAAAAATGTGACTTTATTGAGATTATCGTTGCCGTAACTTGTTTTATTTTTGCTTCTTGGCGTCAAGGCTAAAATTGGTAGCTAATACATATATTGTTATTTTATATTGTCGACTCAAATGTGACTTTGTTATTGTTAGAGATATGTCGCATTGATACAGAAATGATAAAATAATTTTAATATATATAACGAAATATATTTATACTTGTTTCTATTCATTTAACAGTCTTGCATTTTTTGATAATCATAATATTGTAAAAAAAATCCTTGTGTTAAAGAAAACTGCACGATAATTATTATTGCGCCTTAAAAAATAACGTCGGTGTTTTAACAAGTACAAAACTGGATTATTAAATTTAATAACTGCGTTATTGATGCTACGTATGTACTCGTTACTTACCTATAACAGAAGAGAAGATTACCTGTCCTCAATTATCGCGCCGGGAAAAATTCGACGTTTGTGTATTTCCATCGTGCTTCCGCTTCGAAAGTCACGGCTGTTCCGAGTCAAAGGAGGCTAAATCGAATTAGTCGGCTGACACATTGACGTGTTTTGCATCGTGTATCGTCCTACAGTTGCAGCAGCGGCCCGACCGAACCCGGCATATGGGGTCACGCCTACGAGGTGAACGAAGGGGGGCCCCGATTACGGCTGCAGTGGATCCCTTTTAGAGGGCTCGGGGCCCGCACGCGCCGCACAGCCCTTGCGAAAATGCGCAATCCGCCGATTTGGGACGACGGAGGTGATCCCGTGGGAGCACCCGATGACGATGAGTCGACCCGGGACGGCCCCCTCGAGGACCGCGACGAAATTGTCAAAAACAAGGCGAACGCGGGAGCCCTCGATTAGCGATCTCTTTCCGAAACTCCGTCGAAAATCGACAAACTAACTTGGAATATGGAATTATTAAAAACCCGTTAGAATAATGCTGGATTTGGGATATAAGACTTTGAGAATCTAACATGGTTTAGGATTTGTTACGTCATCAACGTTGCAATCCTTGATTTCTAAAGATTCTCGTACGCCAAGACGCATCTCCAACAGATCAATTACACAATTTAGCTGTTTGATCCCTTTAAAGCTCATATATACTTTTCCGATATTTTATTGCAACAATACAATCTGTATAAACTTTTCTTACTGCGTAAACATTTTTAGATGCCGAAGGGCTGCGCAAGTGTCACTCTTCTAACGAGCCGTCTTCTTTGATGGTAAGTCACAGTTGTACCGAGTGGGCATAAGGTATATAGAAGGCAAACGATATATATTTCGGATTACACTCGCACGTTTTATTGGCCGACACGATATTACAACGTATGCAAGTCTATAGTCCGACATTTTGTGCGCTTCCGCCTCATTGTGACGTTTCGCCAGTGTAATGCAGCTGCAATGATCGCACGGCTGATCGATACGCGATATCGCTACCACGTAATAGTTGCCCACCGCGCCGAGCTGAAACCCACTGCTTAACGTAAACTATCTACAGCAAGTACAAGCTACGGTGTGTTTATGCAAAGTTACTATCTACGTGTACGTGTATATTTACAACTTCCAGGACTTGTTATTTACAATGCGCGCGACGTGGAGTCTCGGAACCCCTCGTTTTTCGAAGAATCAAGCACTCGAGATACGAGTTGATCGACTTTCGCGTATTTAGACAATCTGGACCGATGCAATAGAAAGTAAAGTAGAGAGTTGAGTATAGAGGAAACTAACACATCATGGAATAATTACTGAAAATATAAAAAAAAATATTTGTTTCTTATTTTTCACACACACGATCTGACTTCAATAAAAAAACTGTTTAATTCAGTGTTTTTATGTCTCAGCGAGCATTACAATAGATAAAAATTATACAAGACTTCATCATTGCTGCTTTTAAACTTTTGATCACATTATATCCAATTTTACAACGAAAACTCGACTTCGTCTTGTCGCGCGCGCGTTTACACCGGTTATCGATCCACCTCTATTTCTCTCGTGTCCCACCGTCGCACATCCAAGTTCATCGTCCACGACGTTCACTACCTCCCGGAGGACCCGAGACCGGCCCGATGCGCTGGCACCGCAAAGGCCCTTAAACCACCCCCGACCCCAATTCTACCCCCATACCGGCGCCCAGAGGTGGCTGTACCTGGCCGGTCAGGCTCACCGATGTATTCACCAGTCCCAAGGTATCGCCCAACACCGACGACGACGCTCCCGAGGACCCACCCTCGCCCGAGGACGACGTCGGTCTCGCGCGCGGCGCCCTCGCGCACTTCTCCAGATGATGGTGATGAGATCGAACTGCCAAACGGCTCACGTGCACCGGTATTGGCACTACGATCTGGTACCAGAAGTATGCTGCCCCGTGGTACCGTTGTGGCGGCCAGAAACGCCGGAGGGCGCCATGGCCGCCGCCGCCGAACCAACGCCGACGCCTCCGCGCTCAGCCGGCGCTTCACCGTTTCTTGGCACGTCGGTTCTGGAACCAGATCTTCACCTGCGCCAGAGTTGTATCTTGATTTTAAAGTTATGTATGTTATAAGGTCTCTTTAAGAAATTGTACGTAATACATGATAGTGTAATTAAGATGGATTTAAAGAAATTAAAGTCCGTAACATATCGGCCATCTAATTTAATACTAGAACTACTAACAATTTCATGTACCTTTATGTATAAATATATATATATATATATACATATATATGTATATATATGTGTGTATGTATAGTGTGTGTAGTGTGTGTGTGTGGGTGTGTATGTGTGTGTGTAGTGTGGTGTTGTGTGTGTGTAATGCATATAGGGTGGTGTGGTCTAGTGGTAAAGCGCCCGACTCGTAACCAGAAGAATCGAGTTCGAATCCACCTGTGATGACAGGAATTTTTATATTCTAAACTGCACCCCTCCGAACGAGAAATTAATGGGAAACCTCGTGGAAGAGAAACTGAGCTCCGTCTTTCAAAAGAGAGACGTTATAAGCTCGATCGAGATTAAAGGATTGCACATAAGTGGTGCAACTCGGGGTGCATCGAGTTCATGCTGCAGTGCGCACACACACACACATCAGGTGCTTTATTATCATCATAATGACGACGCTGGAAATAATTAAGAATATGAAAAAAATGTTATATAACGTGAATTGTATGAGTCCGCGGATTCATAGCAATTAGCGATGCATAACAAAGTACCTTCTTTATATTTTTTATTATTTGTAGCGTAGTCATCATAGACCACCCTATCCCCATATTGAGTCGCTCCATGTAGCCGATTGAAGATCTATGTAGGATATATGTATAATATCTATATATATTATACGTTATAATAAAATATATAATAATACTAAGTATATGTTATATTATATATTATATATATATATTTTTTTTTAGATATATGTATATACTATTAATCCTCCGGTGCATACGTTTTCGGTACCTTCTTAGTGCATACGTGAGTCTGTCACGTTTGACGCTATTTTCCCTATCTTAAAGTATTTTAAAAAGTCCGAAAGAATTCCAAAACATCTGTCTATATTAAGTTGACGGGATTTTATAGTTATTTGATAAACATCGTTTATTTAATATTTTCTGGCAGGCTTGTAAGTTTTACAGTTACAAGCAGATATTATTTTGGCTCGAACGACGTAGACCCACGTGTTATAGACGAAGGATTATAAAAAAGAGATAAATTTAATCATTACATATGCGATAAAAATCTCCTGAAAAGCATTTTCTAAATTTAAGTAATTAAAAAAGATCTATTTTTAGGATAAATTATTTACTGTTTTGGTAGTTCTAATATTAAAATTGATTGATTACAATAAATTTTAATATTTCTATAAAAATTAAATCTCTTTCGGGATTACAAAATTTGGTTATTTCCAAGATCGACTTGAATCTTGATTTATCTTACATTCTAACGATTTTAAATTATAAACTCATCCCTCAATATTAAGCTCTAACTGTACAGCTCATCGATTATCGCTTTGGTCTGGCACTGACCTGCACCTCCGACAGCTTCAACGCGTGCGCTATGTGCGAGCGTTTGTTAGGCTCAGGTACTTCTTGGCGTGGAATTCGCGCTCCAGCTCGAGCAGCTGTTCCGAAGTGAACGCGGTACGTCGCCGACGAGCTTTGTTGCCACCGGCACCCGATGCCGACGAGTTCTGTCCGTTCTCTAAGGGCCTGCTAGGGCTTGGGGCGGCATTGCCGACCCCGCTGACGACACCGTCGGAAACGTCGTGACCCTCGCCGGAACCCGAGCTCCGCGACCTCTTCGTCGCTCTCGGCTGATGCACGACCGTTTTCAGATCCTGGAACCACGTAAAAAAACATAAAAAAACCTGTCAAATACAACTTTTCTTTCTATATTTAATAACGAAATAATGTGTTGTTAAATTAATTTACATTACGCTTGATTCTGTTAACAGTGACATTATGTTTAGTCGCTCATTACAAGCACAGGTAAAATATAATTCGCTTTCCAATTACAACAGTATATTTGTGATTATCCATGACTGATTTTGTGAGCTATAAAAGCAAATAATAATTGTATTCAGTATTTGAAATGTATAGTCGTCAATAAAGCCGCACAATTCCGAGGATTGACATCCACGACTAAATTTCGCGACATTAAGTCATCAACGGAGAGTTGTCGCTATCGAGAGAACATATCGCCGCGGATGTATAGCCGGCGGCTATTTAATATGCGGAGCCGATTGGTCGTTCCTTCATAAAAGTTGCGTTCTTCGATCGTCGGCAACGTTTTTCCCGTTCGTAATTTCCCCGTACAGTGATGTTTTTTCCCCCTTCATCCGCGAGACAGTCGAGCGCGGCATGCAATATGCACCGGAGATACGAAACAAAGTTACCCACGGAGTTTAATGACTCTGTCGGGTCATGATTTTTAAAAATTATTCCTACATCGCGGTTAT
>JASTWK010001903.1:0-22475 GCA_030770225.1 Temnothorax unifasciatus | reverse complement strand
TTTTTTCGAGGTAACAACTACGCGTGTACTTGGCGCCTTTTTTTACCTTTTGAAAAAGGTAATTTTGTACTGATATCATGCATTTTGTAGTGTTATACATCTTAGAAACAATATATCTTTATGTTACAAACAGTATGTACAGATTGTAAAGCTCTATAAGCCGTATATATTTTGCGATACAAAACATAATCGCAATCTAGCTTGAATAATGCTAATAATATAAACACATTAAGTACCACTTAGATTTTATTAATTTAAAATTAATGATACTACCCACTTAGTTTTTTTCCGAGGTATCATGCGTGTACTTGGCGCCTTTTTTTATACCTTTTTGAAAAAGGCGCCAAGTAACACGCATGATACCTCGGAAAAACTAAGTGGTAGTATCATTAATTTTAAATTAATAAAATCTAAGTGGTACTGATATCATGCATTTTGTAGTGTTACGCATCTTATCTTATAAAGAGTATATTTCTTATAAACAGAATGTAGAGATTGTTAAAGCTAAAGGTGTTACAGACTATTATTTCTAATCTCACCACCACTGTCATGGTCTTTTATAATTAAAATACAATCATTGATATGTAAATTTTAATAAATAAGAGATCATGAAAATACATTGCTGGACATTGTTTTTATGTAAAATGTGTATTTATATTTAATAATAGTTGTTTAATTTTTATTATCAACTTTTTGTAAAAATAATATATAAATATTTCTGGCACCTGTAGGCCATCGTTCTTGTTTCTTAATCATTTTTTTTTCATCATCAATTTTAGTCCAAGATGTCCCTTCTCTACACATACTTGTATAATCGCCATTCTCAATGCATGAACCGTCATGAAATATAGCATTCATTACTTTATACTGCTGTTTAGCTATTGATACTTTAGCTGTTGATATGCCATTTAAATTAAATTTCTGTGGTATTTTTATTACTTTATTATCTTGTAATGAAAACAAAACTAAATGAATAATAACTATTTCTTTTGTCAACGTTAATTCATTTTTAAACATTATATCATTTCCTGCACAATGTTCGCATGATTCGTCATGTGATTGACACCAATGTGAAAATGTAGTCTTTAATAAATCATTAAGATCACATTTTTTCTTCAAATTTTTAATAGAAATTGGGACAACTATATTGTTATCAGTAATAATAACTTTTGTATTACCACATATTTTGCACCGACTAGTACAAGTAACTTGATGCTCTACCAGATTTCTTACATAATCATATTTTGTACAAATAGCAGTAAGAAATTCGACGGCATCTTGTTTAATCGAAAAGTATTCTTCTAAACTTTTCTGTATTGCATCAGTATTCAAATTTTGCATATTACTTTCATATCGCTGTGCTAATTTACTTAAATCATCTTATTTCTTAATATTAAGCAATTTTTTTTCTAATAATACTTAAATGCAATAAGCATTGTAATACTGCATTTGCACAGTGCGAATCTTTATCTGTATTTTGAAAAGCACGTATCTCCCAAGCAGTACTTTGTCGAGCTTCTTGATGTGACTCTTGAACAGAAGCAATTCTTTTCGACAATGTCCACGGAACATCTTTTACTTTTCGAAAACGTTGTTTTGAAATAGTAATCATTTTTGCTTTTGGCCTTAGCCGATTATATTCGGTAATAGCTTTATCACTAGCTGTTACAGATAACGGATCAAAATTAATTAAATGCAATCCATCCAGAGAAGTTACTCGGGATAACGCAACATATGCTTGACCATGACTAAATACAGAATTACCTATATCTATAACAGCGTTTTGCAAACTTAATCCTTGGCTTTTATGAATGGTGATGCCATAACTCAAAGATAATGGAAATTGTTTTCTAACAACATACGCTTTATCCATATCCATTACTTGAAACTTGACACTTACTCTTTCAATAAAATACTCCAAACCAGACGGTAAAAGAAGTTTTATCTTTTCTACATAATCAGTATCCTGTACAACAGAAATAACTGTAGCAATTGTACCATTTACAAGGCCCAAAGTGACATCAATATTGCGTCTTATCATGACTTTAGCTCCAATTTTAATTGTAATTTGTCTTGAAAGTCCAGCTGTTCTAGTATTATCATCATCATTATCCGTCAATTTCTTTACTACTTGCTTTCTTATATGTTTACTACATTCAAACGTATCTTCAGCAATTAATAATATTTCTTTTGAATCAATACGGCTTAACATTGCAGTGTTAAGAACATCGCACATATGACAAGTAGGCAGTAAACAAACGGTATCAGATGGCAAATTATCAATCAAATTACATAATTCGTATAATCTTGTTTCGAAAGACTCGCCTTTAAAAGATATTTTTCTTTTTTCGAGAATCTCAAAATCAGATTTTGTCAATAAACCAATACGAACTCTCGAGAGTAATTCACGATAAGATTCATCTCCTTGCTGACGCATATTGATCGTTAATTCGTCATATTTAAAATTTTCCCACAAATTTGTAGACGCTATACAGCCAATATATTTATCAATTTCTTTCTTTGATAATGGAACAAAAACAAAGTCTTCACGTACGGGAGGTAATTGAAGCAGATCTCCAAATAAAAGAATATGCTTTTGACCAAACCAACCATCTTCAGTGGTATTGAATATTTGAGATAGTCGCAAATGTATATACGCTAAATTTAAATTAGATATCATTGATACTTCATCAATTATAATAAGAATAACATCTTTGAGATCTGCCCGTAAAACTTTCAAAACGTGATCAGATAATGGTGTGTACTTGGGAGTATCACCATGTGTAACGGGTAACTGTACCACTCTGTAAGTGGTCAAACTTTCGATATTGAACGCTGCTATACCAGTAGGTGCTGCTACAACGGTATCCTTATTGAGATTTTGTTTTATCCAGCATTTAAGTGTTTTAATTAAGAAACTTTTGCCAGTACCTCCTTCTCCACTAACGAATTTTAGTAATTGCTTATTATCCGGCGATGTTACGGTGTCGATCACATCGTCAAATACTCTCCTTTGATCTGCGTTCAGATTTGAAATCATTTCAGATACATCGATTTCCTGAACTAATTTTTCACCAAGATCCTTAAAATCTTGCATCGCTTCACCAGCCTCAATATTTTGAACACCTATTGGATTATCAGGATCATCTTGAGACTCGTGCTGTTTTTCTAAATCATCTAAACGTTGCTGAACTAATTGCTGCGCAATTTCAAATGCTTTTTGCAATTCCTCTAATTTTTCACGATAATCCAATGCTTTCTCAAGATCTAACTTTCCCTTGTGAAATGATTCTGCATAAGTATCACATCCATTTTTAAGATCTTCCAGTTTCCGCCATGGTTTAAACATAAGCAGTAATGAAAAGAAATAATTTTCCGGCCGCGTATTGACATCATATTTATAGTGATTAATAATATAGTTACGCTGTCGTCGTTTCAGATAATAACCATTATTCATCTTGTAGAATTCAATATTTTTACTTCGTGGTTTGATTTTCGTAATATCATATTGCTGTGCAAATTCATATAAACACAAGGATTCAAGTTCTTCCGGTCTCCGTGGATAATGATCATCTATTATAGATGGACAAAATATGTCTGTGGAATCTCCATCAAGAGCTTCAATTTCCTTACAGGTTTTAACTTTTCTATGTCGTATCTGATTAACATCTAACCATCTAATACTCGTATTTCGATCAGTACCATATAAAGGATTACCTAGCAATGTATCAGCAGCTTCAAGAGCTCCACATTCTCTATTACTCATGGCTCGAAAAGCAATCTTCCAAAGACGGCTCGCCAATGATTCGTCTTTCTTATTTTTACTATCAAAGATAACATCAGATATTTCACTTTTTCCTGGTTTATTTATATACTTAGTAATATACCAAGTAAGCAGCGATGCTTTTTCACCGATAAATTGTATATCCATATTTCCTTCCCATGCAGTAAGAATGATAGGATTATAATCATTTATAGTGGTTTCAGTATCTGTTCGAGGAAGGTCATAAAGCCTACTTCTATTTTTTAATCGTTTCCTACCTGCTATCGAACTTACGACATCTCTCATAATCAACGTGTCTGTAACTGGACGAGGAAATCCGAAACGACAGACGCGAGTCGTTTTACGTCCTACTTTTTTAGAACGAAGACAATAATCGTTATGTTTGTGTCGTTGATACATATTGACTCGCCTGTATAACAATGGTGAAATATTTGAATCTGGCATTTTACAACTTATATGTTGCAAAATAAATTTAGAAACCTCTTCAACAGAAGATTTACCAATAATTGGCGCGTCTTTAATCCAAATTAATAAATGAAAATGTTGTATACCTCTACCTTGGTATTCTCGTCGCCAGAAGTAATGTGTTACTTCTCCGATCGGGTGATCTTTGGAACAAATAAAATCAAGCAGCGCTTTGAATTTATTATCAAGAAACCTCGACGTCGACACGGGATCTTTAGCAACGAGTACACTAATGGGCGTCGAATCGTTAGGCCATCCATTTACTTCACGAATATATGCACCTAAATCATCCCACATCCATTCACCAGGACTAACTGTAAAGAAGAATGTCGCAGGCCCGTATTCTTGCGTCATAGCATTTAAATCACTTCTTGGTCTACGCCAGTATTGTTCCGTATTTCTTAAAGTAGCAAATATCGAACTCAAGTCAGATTCCAAATCACCTTTCTGCAATGCTTGTAAATATTCTGTAGCCGTATAACGTTCTCGTGAATCAGTTGTATACAATTTATGATAAATACCACGACTTAATTGACGAATATTCGCATCATTTAACAAGAAAAATAAGAATTGTGGACTTAATCTAAATTGTGAATGTTTGGATGTTAAACAACATTTAATAAATTCATGGCTGTGAAGTTTAACCTGTCTAGTTTCGCGTTGTCCATTAACACCAAAAGGAAATAAATCTGGAAAACACAATAGATCTAAAGATTTCTCACGATTGTCCAAGGGCAAATCTTGAACTTTTAACATTTGATATAAGGCAGTAGCACTTTGACATGATTTTTTTTCATATAAAGGATAAATAGTGTATTGCTCGTAATAACTATCTTGACTTTCGTCAAGAATCTGAGTTAACATCGCTTCACGCTGATTATTTGAAGTAGCGTCTACGTTATTTTTTGTTTCTTCCATTGGAACTTTTGAACTCAATTCTTGTTCGTCATTTGATAAAATAGCGTCTACGTTATTTTTTGTTTCTTCCATTGGAATTTTTGGACTCAATTCTTGTTCGTTATCCGAAACAGATTCACTGTCATTTTCCGTCTCTTGTACTTCAAATTCATTATTATCCAGTTTCTCTAAACATAATCCATCGTGAGTTTCTGAGAGTGTTATATTATTGTAAAAAGGATTGTTACGTTTGAGCCATGTTAAAGCCTTGTGTACCTTTTTACGATCTACGTATTCCTCCCAAACAATTTTGGATTTTGTCGGAACACCTCTAACACGTACGAAGTACATTTCATGATTTTTATTAATTGGATCAGTATCGGAACATAATTTGTTCCATGTCTCTTGTAAAGGTAATGGTAAATGAAACGTTCTACCTTTTACTTTTTGTACCATATTTCTATGAGGCAGTTTTTTGTTAATAACAGTTCCCATTTTAACAACAGTTTGAAAAGCTTTAGCTCTTTGTATAAAAATTTTTTCAAACGTGTTAAGAGATGATATTTCTTCGGGTGTATCACGTACAAATCGATTATTTAAAACGCAATACGCAGGCATTAATCCGTTACGGAATTTTCCTGCACAATAACGACATATGTATTGTGGGGTAATGTTATGTTTTTTTAAATGCGCCATTAAATCTCTCCAAATTGGAATATCTAATTGCGTTTTAAGCTTATTAATTTCAGAGACACTTCTCTTATAACAAAGTCTCTCACATGATGCACAAACATATCGAGGTGTGTCCATGCAGCGTTTGGTAAAAACCTTAAATGCGTTGCTATAGCGAGAAATGATATCGTCATCACTCAAAATAGTACAACTCTGCTGATGTTTGTACATATTTGCTTTTTCTTGTTCCAAAGTTATAATTTCATTTAATGTGTCTAAATCAGCGGAAGTTAAAGCCTTCTGCAGATTTAACATTTTCCGATAGAAACTTGTTATTTGATAAATTAAACATTTAATATGTCTCACCTTTGGAAAATGAGGTGATAATATTTGAACACAAAGAAACATCGCTTTGCAAAGTTTCGTATCAATGTAACAAGCATGTGTGTGACCCTTTTTATTTGAATTTTTTATCGTACATGTATGAATCTTTTTTAACAATTGTGGTATTTTGTTTAAAGTACATGTACTTATCGTTTGAAGAAATTTTTCATAACGATCGATTAAAAACGGATCATCAATTGTACACAAGGTATTACATTCCCATGATTTTTTTGCTTGTGCCTGCTGCAAAGGTAATACATTCATAGTTTGACCTTTTACGTTCATTACCAAAGGTTGTGACGAAGTAATGTTACGATATGTGTCGATAAAATAATTTTCAGACGAAGCTGTATGTCGCGATATGCCACATAATGCACGTATTTTATCGTCAATTGTGGAGCATTCTTCGGCAAGAGTCAAACACACTTCTGATTTCTTTTTAAGTGAAGCTAATATTTTATAGATATTGCGGACAAAACTGTCTCGAATATGCATACACCAACGTACGATTCTTTCGGCTTCTAATCGTCTTTCAATATGATTTTTAATATTAAGTTTCTTTTCAATATCTTCAATTGCCACAGGATGAAATTTTATTATATAATTTCGTGACCAAAACTTTGCATATTTTTTAGTAATATTTTTGGCAATATCGCGATTTTTGTTTGCAGGTACGCATTTAGAATTCTTTCTCTCATAATATCGCTTATTATAAAGCCATTTACGATCAGAATATTTTCTTTGTCTATCTCGTTCTTGCTGAGAATGTATAAGATAATATTTTCTTTTTCTATCTCGTTCTTGCTGAGAATCTATAAGATAATATTTTCTTTTTCTATCTCGTTCTTGCTGAGAATGTATAAGATAATATTTTCTTTGTCTATCTCGTCCTTGCTGAGAATGTATAAGATATTTTTGCTTATTAAGGCGATTATTTGCTAAGTTGTCTTTATTATACTGACGTTGTCTTTTAGCACGATTGTCTTCTGAATTCTGATATCGACTCCGTTTTTTAGCACAATCATTTTCTGACGAATCTTGTTCCTCTCGACAACGTTTCTCAGCACGATTAATTTTAGTATTATTAACACAATTGTTTTCTGAATTCTGATATCGACGCCGTTTTTTAGCACGATTATTTTCTGACGAGTCCTGTTCCTCTCGACAACGTTTCTCAGCGCAATTATTTCCAGTATTACTAATGTTTTCACAGTAATTTTTCTGAGATAAATGTCTATTTATACGTAAAGCTGTCGCTTTAGCTTCTCTATCTCTTATTACTGCTAATGGAAGCACTGTCTGAGCATCACTTTGTGGAGCTTGAGGAAAATGTTCAATTGTATTCGATTCGAAAATCTTCAACAAATGTGAACGCATTACTCTCATATGTAACTTTGTCAGGTTTAATATCAAACAATAATGAAATCGCAAAAGCTATAGCAAAAACTCCGCAATCATTACAGTTTTGTTGATATTGCACAGTAGGAAATTCGACAGGATTGTTCTCAAAGTCGTAGTCTGGAAATAATTTTCTCAAAAATATCTTGTGATGTTCGTGCAATTTTTTTCTATTTTGTGAATCATAGATATATATTTTTGTTGTATCGTAATAACTACATACCCAATGTCCACCCTTATTATTAAGTTTTGGATCTGGACAATTAAATGGAGCTAACGAACTGTGCAATATTTGTATATGTTTTCTATCTTCTGGTATACGTTGAATAAATTCAGGCCTTTGGATTCGCCATGTTCCGACAGGTTCATAATCTGAACAACTTTCCAAAAGTGTATGGAAATGATCCATATGATTGTCCGCAATCCATCGGCCTCGAATAATTCTATCTTTTTCTTCAGGCTTTAAAATTACTTTTTTTTCTAAATTTTGTTTGGATCGCTGTCGCTTTATAATAGCGCGATTGTTTAAATCCTGTTGCTCTGCACGAGCTTTTGTAGCATAATTATTTTCAGAATGTGTTTTTGCACTTTTAGCAATTGCTTCAGTTTCTGTCGCTTTTATTATCGTTAATGGAAGTACTCTTTGAGAAATAGCACATTGTGAATCTTGAGCACGATTATTTTCTGACGAATCCTGTTTCTCTCGACAACGTTTCTCAGCGCAATTATTTCCAGTATCACTAATGTTTTCACAGGAATCTTTTTGAGATAAATGTCTATTTATACGTAAAGCTGTCGCTTTAGCTTCTCTATCTCTTATTACTGCTAATGGAAGCACTGTCTGAGCATCACTTTGTGGATCTTGAGGAAAATGTTCAATTGTATTCGATTCGAAAATCTTTAACAAATGTGAACGCATTACTCTGTAATCATATGTAACTCCGTCAGGTTTAATATCAAACAATAATGAAATTGCAAAAGCTATAGCAAAAACTCCACAATCATTACAGTTTTATTGATATTGCACAGTAGGAAATTCGACAGGATTGTTCTCAAAGTCGTAGTCTGGAAATAATCTTTTCAAGTATTTCTCGTGATGTTCGTGCAATTTGTTTTTATGTAGTGAATCATAGATATATATTTTTGTTGTATCGTAATAACTACATACCCAATGTCCTTCGTCATTTCTATGTTCTGCATTTAGACAATTTAATGGAACTGACGAACTGTGCAATATTTGTATATGTTTTCTATCTTCTGGTATACGTTGCATAAATTCAGACGTTTGGATTCGCCATGTTTCGACAAGTTTATAATCTGAACAACTTTGCAAAAGTGTATGGAAATGATCGATATGATCGTCCGTAATCCATTCGCCTCGAATAATTATATCTTTTTCTTCAGGCTTTAAAATTACTATTTTTTCTAAATTCTGTTTGGATCGTTGTCGCTTTATAATAGCGTGATTGTTTAAATCCTGTTGCTCTGCACGAGATTTTGTAGCATAATTACTTTCAAAATGTGTCTCTGCACTTTTAGCAATCGCTTCAATTTCTGTCGCATTTATTATCGCTAATGGAAATACTCTTTGGGAAACGGCACATTGTGAATCTTGAGCACGATTATTTGGTAAAATTTGTTTGCATTGTTGCCGCTCTGTAGCACGATTTTCTAAATCTTGTTCCTCTGCACGACGTTTTATAGCATAATTACTTTCAAATTGTCTCTTTGTACGTTTAGCAATCGCTTCAATCTCTCTCGCTCTTATTACAGCTAATGGAAATACTTTTTGAGGAATACCACATTGCGAATCTTGAGGAAAATGTTCAATAACATTATTTTCCAAAATTTGTATCAAATGTGAACGCATAAACTTATGTTCATACTTTACTTTATCAGGTTTAATATTGAATAACAATGAAGTAGCAAAAGCTATAGCAAAAACACCACTATCTCTACTGTTCGATTGATGTTGCACAGTAGGAAATTTGATGGGATGTTTTTTAAAGTTATGTGTTGGAAATAATCTTTCCAAGAATCGCTCATGATCTTTACACAATGATTTATTATTTAAGGAATCATATATAAATATATTTTTTGTATCATAATAACTACATACCCAATGTGACGAACTACTACACAATATTTGAATGTGTTTTTTATCTTGTGATACAGATTGAATCGTATCAGGCAATTGCCGTGTTTCTACCGGTCTATAATCGGAACAATTTTGTACAAGTCGATGGAAATGATCCACATGTATGTCCGTCAGCCATTGGCCCTGGACAATTATATTTCTGTCTGTAGGCATTAAAGTAATGTATTTTGTTGTGTGTACAGACATGTTACTTGTTGAAAATAAAATGTTTTTCTATGACTGCTAATGCAGCTTTTTTAAAACTATAGCCGTATAAACAGCCAAAATTTAGCGCTAATAGCAGCCAATGTTTGCCAGCGCTTGTGGCAGCCGTTATACAGCGCCAAAGAGCAGCCGGATTATATATATATATATAAAATATATATATATATTTTTTTTCCAGAAGACCTGCAAAAGAAAATATATATTTACATAATACAATTTAATTTAATAGCCCGATATTTATAGTCAAATCTTATTTCAAGCCCATCTTAAGTAATGTCTTAAAATGCTTTGTGATTGACTTGAAATATCTTAAGATTGTACTTAAGACGATCATAAAAATAAGATCCGACTACGAATACCAACTATAAAATGAATAAAGAATGGGGGTACTAGCATCTAGCATGACAGAAGTAAAATATATTAAAGGAATTAGTTGCTAAAATATATATATATAGGGTCGGCTAAAATAACTCTAAAATTATGTATTTTTAAAATTTTTAAATTTTTTTTAAATACTTTAAAGTACAGAAAATCGAGGATAGTTTCCGAACGAACGGTGAGGATACAAAATCTGAAACTTCACATTTTCACAAATTATCCCGAGTGTACAAGTAGTAATTGATTCTAATAATAAAACTTTATATTTTTGCAGTACAAATTATCCCCGCAAGTACAAACGCAAGTACTACAAATAGTGATTGATTCTGCTCGTAAAAAACCCAGGTAGTACATATTATGTAGTTTCATATTAGTTATTTGTGCAACAAGTGCGGGAAGTTGAGAATTGGACACGAGTGCGGAGTAGACGCACGAGTCGAAGGCGAGTGCGATCACCCCCCACGAGTGTCCAATTCTCAACCCGCACGTGTTACACACCCTATTTTATATTACAAAGTGCGTGGAAAGTGGCCTATTGTGCACGCGCCATCTGTGCGACGGATGGCCGATTTCGCACGCGCGAGAGATTTCTCACTCGAGGCCGTGCGAGAATATCTCATTCCCGCACGGGTTCGAGTGGGGAATTTCTCGCGTGGAAAATTGGCTATTTGTCGCACAGATGGCGCGCGCGGAATGGGCCACTTTCCACGCACGTGTGATATAAATGTTTTTTGAACGTATATACCGGGTGTCTCAGACCACCCGTATCATCCGATTTATTCGTAAACGATTTTAGAGAAAAATGTTCCAGACCAAAGTTGTATGGTTTAAAGGGGTACATAAGATGGTGTCATTAGTTTCACCTTATATAGTTGCTTGAAGGTCACGTAAAGGTCACCTTTAATTTTTTAAATAGAATTACCTACTTTTTATTACATATTCTTGTAGCTTATCTCGAGGGCTTTCCAAAACACTATAAGAAAGTATTTTTTCATTAAGAACTTTTGTTATTATAAGGCTTGAAAGTTCAAGTATTTTGACATAAAATACAAAATATCTTGTAAAACATCAAGTTTTTGGTAATGTTACCTTAATACTTTTATGCACAAAATAATGAGACGAATCAATTGATATGAAAAAAAGACATAGTTCCTTTAAGAAAAAATATGTAATTTGCAACACGCATCTGCATACTTTTTCTTAAAAGCAACTATGTCTTTTTTCATATCAATTGATTCGTCTCATTATTCTGTGCATAAAAGTATTAAGGTAACATTACCGAAAACTTGATGTTTTACAAGATATTTTGTATTTTATATCAAAATACTAGAACTTTCAAGCCTTATAATTTCAAAAGTTCTTAATGAAAAAATACTTTCTTATAGTGTTTTGAAAAGCTCTCGAGATAAGCTACAAGAATATGTAATAAAAAGTAGGTGGTTCTATTTAAACAATTAAAGGTGACCTTTACGTGACCTTCAAGCAACTATTTAAGGTGAAACTAATGACACCATCTTATGTAACCCTTGAAACCATACAACTTTGGTCTGGAACATTTTTCTCTAAAATGTTGCGTTTACGAATATATCGGGTGATACGGGTGGTCTGAAACACCCGGTATAGTTAGATTCATAACCGTAAAGAACCATTAAGAAACGTTTGAACAAAAATGTGTTTGAAACTATGATTTAAACTATAATTTAACCCTGTCAGTCCCAGGCGGCAATATATTAACCACCTTTTGAGTCTTCTTTCCTTCATCGCAACTTTTAGTATAACTGCAAAAACTTGCATTTTTTTCTTTTTTATGTTGCTAAAGTTTAAACTTGATAATCAAGTAGCATATTTAGCAATATTGTTTATATATTTTTTTTTTATTAACAAACACCACTTTTTCGGTTGAATTTGATTGTAACGAAATTTGATAATTAATGTATACCTTAAAACATGGTTTCTTATGTTTTCGAGGTCGCTGATTACGAATCTGAAGTCAGATTTTCAAAATTCAAAATGGCGGATTTAATATGGCGAACGAATTTGTAAAAATAAACCGGATTCTCTTGAAACTTGTTACTCGGGGGTTTTCGGGGTCGCTGATTACGAATCTGAAATCAGATTTTCAAGATGCAAAATGGCGGATTTAATATGGCGGACGAATTTGTAAAAATCAACCGGATTGTCTTGAAACTTGTTTCTTGGGGGTTGTCCGACATATTGGCTTCACAATTTTTAAGTTTGAATCTCTGGTTTTAGATTCGTAATCAGCGACCCCGAAAACCCCCGAATAACAAGTTTCAAGAGAATTCGGTTGATTTTTACAAATTCGTCCGCCATATTGAATGCGCCATTTTGAATCTTGAAAATCTGATTTCAGATTCGTAATCAGCGACCCCGAAAACCATATACTCAATACGTTTTGTAGATATTTGGCTATTCCCTTAATTATGGGACTGAAAGGGTTAAGAAACGTATTTTTTACGTATCTATCAAAATTATAATTTGCTGTATCTATATATAATAGGGTAAATATGCACATCATTTGTGTGAACATTTGTGGCAATATAGAATAAACGAACTTGTAAAGCACACCACGAACCCATGTGGCACCTCGTTTTGCGTGGAAAGTATCAATCATTTATGTCTATTAGTACTCAAAATAACTGCTATATTTAAAGCAGTAAATCGTTAATATATTGACCATACTTTTTGTTAAAGCAGAGAATAGTTGACCACATAAATATCAATCATTTATGTCTTAGTACTCAAAATAACTGCTATATTTTTCAAACTTTTTTGTTTATAACTTTTTAATAAGCAATGACCGCCAGCTAAAACCTTCTAAAGGTTACTCAGGAGGATGACCTTGACAACATATATCAAGGTCAAGATCATCGGTAAGGTTTGACCTAATATTTACCTATAATAACTTTAATAGTCTTTTTTTTACATTTAAATTTATATTGCACTAATTATTGCACAAAATAAATTATTTTATCTATGCACATATATCCACTTATTTACTTAAATTAATTTTGTCCTACCGGTCTTAATCTATTTGTCATCGGACAAATCTAAGCTTAGAAAACTTCCAACAGTTGCAAAATAAACGTTCTGCTGAACGTGGCTATTAAAAGAACGTTTATATGTTTGTTTTATTTTGAAGAACTTCCTGAACTGGTGCACATCAACAGGGGAGATCGGGGCTCGTTGGCACAGTTTTCACAATTTCGGCATTTGATTTTTTAAACAACTAATTATCATGATAAAACAGTACTAATATGATATAGAGAACCTTTCTCTACATTTTCATAACAGGAACAATCCTTTATACTGTATAGTTTCTCTGTAATAAGTAAAATATGAACATGCTGCATTGTAGCCAGCTTGCCCCGATAGTAAAGTAAGTTCGCTATCTATGTTAAATTAATGAAAACGTAATAGAACGTAATACAAAACGCGTAGCAGATGTACTTCTTGATAAAAATTGTATATCTTTTAAAGTTATTTTGTAATGATCGAATAACAAAATGCTGTTGCAGAAAATTGTTAATTAACTATTTTAGATGTAGCTTTCTTCGATATAAAAATATTAAGAAGGTTGGTCAAATCAATTTGATAAGAATTAGTTCAAATTTATGGTAAATATTCGTTTGTGGAAATCTGTCGTCCATGCTAAAGTTGAAGATAATTTTCTGCATGGTTGTCGAGTAATTAATTATTGAAGTTATATTCCTGTCTCTCTCTTATACACGGGCGACACAGCAAAAATGTTACCTAACCTGTAACGTAACTCTCGAAAACATATTAAAAATGATCAGAATTTAATGAAAATATTAATGCAAATAATTCTTTACATATTTAGGAAGAACTTTTTCGAAGACTGAAATGATTCGTCTTTATAGTTATTAAGAAATTGTAAAAATAAAACAAAACCACATTTATTATTTTCACATTTCAACGTGGATAATAACGTATTTGGGTTTCAATTGTACAACCAACTCTTTTTAGACCTTAAGAAACAACAATTGAATGCATTCCACATATTTATTTGCTAAAATTCGTTCATTTCACGCGACGAAAATCTAACCTACATGCTTTCCTCCTGCCGCGCCGCCTGCCCCGCAGCAGGACGCTAACCAACCTCCTTAAATATAAATATATATCTAGCAGCTTCTATCAGCATTATAGGTAGCAAATTACATATTCACACACGTCTCACGCTCGCGGCAACGACAAGTCAAACTAAACGTACCTTAATATGAGTCAACATATCCCATCTTTACATACGTTTGATTTAAGTCATTTTATTAAAATAAATTACTGTTGTTACTAAAAAAAAATAACACAGTCGAATATAGTAACAGAAACTTTTCTTTTAACTAACAATAATACGTCACTTTGATTTACTTCTTACACTGAAAAACATTAATACGATATTTTGAAACGCTCGAAAATTTACTTGCCACCTCTTGAATCAGAGTTTTCTCTTTTTTTATTGTAATACTTGTTTGATTTAAATAAAACTTTGGGAAAAGTACCTATGTCATAAAAGAGATATTTTGGGTCTGTTTTCTATTGCTGAACTGGCTGAACTAGTTCAGAATTTATCTTTTTCCTTTCAATGTCACAATGTGAAGTAACAAAGATAAACTCTGAACTAGCGCAGCCAGTTCAGCAATTGTGATAACTTTTCCATTGTTTCTTTCCATAAATACATAAACGGAACGCATTGCTAATTTGCCTCTTGTGCCAACGAGCCCCGATCTTCCCTACGTTAGAGTGAGACAAGTATATATTTTGTTTCACTTTAACTTATTGCACGAATGTGTACCAGTTTAGGAAATTTCTTCGAAAAAAAATAGACGCCATAGATGGTATAATAGATGCATAAAGCTCCTAGAACATTTTCACGCATGTCTTAAAGACGTCATAAACACGTTCAAAAGACATAAAAAGTAGAAATTTTAAAACTTTCTATAATAGTTTCTTAAACGTTATTTTATCGGAAAAGAAACGTTTCATCGAACGTTTTTCGAATGGACATTTTTACTCATGAGAAATGTTTCTAGAAATCGGTTATAAAACGTTTCGGAAAAACGCTTGTAAAACATTTTTGAAACGTGTATGTGCTACCTGGGAAAGGTATTTTATTCTAGAACTCAGTAAATTTATGATTTGCATACTTAAAAATTATGGGAAAGCAATGTGCAAGTCTTTACTTGCCCACTTAAAAGCTATGAGGAAGCAATGTGCAGGTTTCTACTTGCACTCTTGAAAACTGTGAAGGTGCTTTTTCAAGCTGACGCTCGATTTGAACGTCAAAATTGATCACGTGATAGGTCACGTGATAGTTTTTTTAATTTCAGCGGCAAATGGCAAAAGCTCAACTGTATTCAGCTTTGACGCTTAACGCTGGTTTCACTTAATTGCTTGTAAATTGCAAATTGTTTACTGTAAATAAAGTGTGTATATCGTTAAAATAACAGATATTAGTATAACAGATATTAGTTGCAATAAAACTTTATCACAATAAAAAAAGTGTGCAAGTAAAAATTTGCATATTGCTTTCTCACAGTTTTTAAGTGTGCAAGTAGAAACCTGCACATTGCTTTCTCAAGGTGTCAATTCATGAGACGCTGAAAATGAGCGTCATCAACAAGGTGAATGTGGTGGTTTCGCTTTGACGCTAGCATCAAAGAAATGAAATTGAATTTGTTTAATGTTCAGCGTCGTCGCTGAATCATCGTTAATCGTCCCAGCACAATCAAACATAGACTTCGAAATACGTAAAATATTAATTATTTTCAAGTAATATCTTCAAGTAATAATATTTTATGAATACATATATAAATAAAAGATATTTCTGAAGATTTTTACTTGCTGAAAATGAGTGTCGAGTGTCAACGTGAAAACGCACCTTAAAAGAAAATAGTTACCTTGTTATGGGCCGCGCGGGTACAGATAAATAAGCAGGAGCGGTGCCGACGCAAATCACCGTCCGCTGGATGTAACCTGTTAGCAAACAATTCACTCACTCACAGAAAGAGATATTGTCTCAGAAATATCGCAATATATCAACAATATAACCTTCACTCACTCGCAGATATGATGAGATAATGTCTCACGGTGTATCGATAGACAATAATTTCTGGTCGCAGCTATCACCATATAATTGGTGATAGTTGCAATTAGCTGATCGCTACACACACGCTTACACACGAGAGTACACGCACAAATTTGATGACTTCGTGTTGCAAATTTTTGCATGCGCAAAATATAACTGGTAATGAGTTTCGAGACGCTGCCCCCGCTGGGCACATGTTCTGTAACTAATTACCGACAATTATCGATGTCGGTAAGTGTGATTATGGAATACGCGCGCAGCATCCCAGACAGCACGCATGTCCAAAAACGGGATATTAGATTGATTTCTTACACTTTAAATAAAGATTAGACGCAGCCATTTCTTGTATTTTACATGAATTCTTACTATAATTATATAATCTCGATAACGAGTGAACGGATCAAGTTCTAAGTAGGCTTGATCGATAGCTTGGGGTCGAATTAGGGGGGGGGGGTTTCTTTTATAATATTCAGCTATACGTGCCCTACGAGCGGAGATATTGCGACGTAAAGTTCAAATGTGAAATTTTTTAATTAAGATATCTTCCTAACGCCGACGTCTCTCATGCCAGCCATTTCATTGGCTGGAGTCGCGTCCTTTTCACTTTTTCGACACCAGGACGGTGCTAGTATCGCCAGTTTCGATATGCACATATGCACATATGTATACGTGTGTGTACTGTGCGAGTGCAGATAGTAAGTCTGTTCTTTGCAGCTGAACTGGCTGCACTAGTTCAGAGTTTATCTTTTTTACACTACATTAGAAGGAAAAAGATGAACTCTGAACTAGTGCAGCCAGTTCAGCTGTAAAGAACAGACCAAGTGCGTTTAGCGCGCTGTCAGTTAACCTATCTCGAGAGACACGGTAGTACGCGCGGAGCGAGACCGACCGTGACTTTTTACGCGACGCGACGATTAATTCAAGGTAATTGTTTTATTTTATGTAATTATCTCCTATATTACCGTTACTTATTTTACTGTTTATATACTACGTTTACGTGAGTGTTTACATACAGGTTAACCTATATTTATATATTGACGGCAGGGAGCTGATGCCGAGGAGATCAATCTCGTTTACGCGAAGGAATTATCGTAAGTTATTACAGCGACTACAAATATATTCTGCTTTACTTTCGAAAATTCAAGTATTCTAAAATTGCTAAAATTATATTAAAGGAACGAAATCAGATTTATTTTAATTGCATTCTCGAAATTTCAGGCAACTCTCAGGAGAGTGACGCAAAACAAACGTAGGCCGTCGACGTGGGGACGACGTCGGTCGCTCCGGAACAAAATACCGATATCATCGCACCGGTGACGTTCGCAGGTGACAGATCAAAATGCCTCGATTACCCTAGAATGCAGTGAGGTGTCGTATATCGTAAAAATCTCTTATACGCACGCACGGGAGTTCCCGTTCAAACGTTTCAACTGTTGCGCGTCCGACCAACACGGATTCACTCGCCGATCGAATTAAATTTATGCAAGAACAAAACGATCGATAACGAATAATATTTGTGACAGGTTAATCTCGGTGATTGAAGATCTACTGAGGAATTCGCTCAGCGGGAATGAGCGCGATGCCGTCGCCGACGTACGGGCGTGATCGTGCCTGAGGAAGAGCAGCGATTGTCCGGCACAGGCTCTGCGCCTCCACAGGTGCGGCGGTACAGCAACGCACCACCACATGAACGGGCAATACGTCTTCGTCGTCTGTCGCGCGTCCTTCGATTCTGCAGTGGACGTAACTCTCTGACGCGTCATGGCGAGCACAGCCGAGAACATTACCTGCGGTGGCTTCGTGTTTTTCAATAACTTTGACTCGGTTAATCTGGCCAAGGTGGAAGCAGTGAAGAGCCCGGAGACCTTTGAGAAAGGTAACGCCAATCACCCTTCCCTTGATGCTGGGACAATCTTACAGACCTAGATTGATTTTGAATATTTGTGTACGTGTGTATTGATGTAAGTGTCATTGAACTGGAGGATTGTTTTCATGTAATTAAATTGATTGGTTTTTCACCTTGAAGGAATCTAAATACATTGCAATGAGCTGTACGATCTGCCAATGTTCTTCTTATGTAACGATACAATGCCGGGTTTTACTATTTTTAGATGTTTACGAGATTGAAGGCAAACCGACCAATAGCTCAAATTCCAAAGACACGTTGGATTACGAGTTCAACCTGTGGACGAAGCACGATTGTCACGGCACGCAATTCCAAAACAACAATAGGACCTGGTTTTATTTCGGTGTCAAGTCTAGTCGGCCGAGTGTCTCGGTCAGATTTAACATAGTCAATCTGAACAAGCAAGTCAAGATGTTTAGCCAAGGGATGTGTCCGGTCTTTAAGATTGTGCCGGGACACCTGCACTGGAAGCGGATTCGCGAAAAGCCAACGTACACTGTAATTGCAGCTTGGTTAGTTATAGAAATGCATATCTAAGAATGTAGAGAGATTATATGTAATAATTTGTGCCGGCAGATATATAGCGTACTGTTTAACGTTGCAGCTTGATCAGAGAAAGAACGACTTTGCTTTATCGTTCCTCTATTACACTCCAGAAAATTCAAAAGCTGTTACTTACTTTGCCTTTACCTATCCATTTTCGTATACAGATTTGCAAAATTATTTGAGAAGGATCGATGCGAGAATGGGAAAGAGGAGTGTAATGTCTGCGGATGACATCTATTATCATAGAGAATGTACAATAAAATCACTGGAGGATCGTAGATTAGATATATTAACAATAAGCTCCTATCATAACATATCAACGGAGAAAGAAGATAGACCGAATAATATGTTCCCTGAGGAAAGTGTGGAGAGGCCTTATAAATTTCGGGACAAGAAGGTATCGTATAGGGCTTCAATATACGATCGAATCTGACGCTATCCGGATACCCGATTATTCGGACAGCGAAAACAAGTGACGCTTCAAAACCGCAATATTCGGGTTATTCGCGGATCCGCAGATACCCGAACATTTGAAGCGTCGGATCCGGATCCGCGGATCCGAATCTACGTTCGCGGCGAAGTCGACCGCAGTCGCCTAGCAACTTAGAAAATTTTACAATGAACAAATTGATATCTTTTATCTGTTATCACGACATAATCTGAGATAATTGCCGGGAATCGTAAATTACTTCTGCTGAGAATTTGTGTCTGAAATTATCGTAAGTTTTATTTTATTACGTTTACACTATACATTTGGTTATATTTCACAAAGGTTTTCTCCGTATTTTTCTTTCACTCGCATTTATATAAACTAAATAAAATATTCACATATATTTACATATTCGTTAATTCCTACCAATTATTCGAGAGTCTTCGGCTATCATAAAATCTTGAAAACAGTTACTATATATTCGTAACACTTTCTTACATCTATCGACTTTACACGGTATCGCTAAGTCCTGAGCAGAATATAATATAAAATATTTTTTTCTTCTATAAAGTATTGCAAAGTTGTGAAGGGCAAGCTCAACATGTTAAGCAGTTGGGTCTGGAGGCATTGCGAACGTTCGGCGGATGGTTCGGAAGCAACCTGCAGAATCTGCGATATGGTGCTTCGTACAAAAGGATCAACATCCTCGATAAATAAACATTTACGAGTTGTTCATGGAATGAACATCGAAGACAGTGCAGAAAACAGAAAACGCAGGTTCGGAAAGCATTCTACTATAAAATATTATTTACAATAATGTAGATATTTTTATATTCAAAATGAATATTTGGTAGCAATTTATGCAATTTTATTTATCTGAAGTGGCATAAACTAACGTAGCAAGTCCCTTATGGAAAAAGCAACTGCGGTTGCAAAAAAAAAAAAACTACAGCAATTATTGTAATATTTATTATAGTTTGGTATACTTTTTTCGCAATTATAGTAGTCTTTTCTGTGGCATTTCTCTGTAAGGGATTTTTTGCACGGTCCTTTTCTTTCTAAGAATAATATTTTCCTTCATAATCCTCTCCTTTTCTTTTCTTTCCTTTCAGTCATACTGACAACACAATTAAAGATGACCTATCCTATATCCAAGAAAACAATCCCAATATTGCGAGCTCGTCATCAAATGAATGTACCCTGAATAATCAAACATCCGAAAATACTTCACTTAGCGATTGCGTACCCAAAACCTCCGTACGGTCGCAACAGAAACGTCGGTTACTCCATCGAAGTTCTTACGGACAGGTTAACGCTAGTTCACGGCCATGTAGTTCAGAAAGAGCTGAGCTCCTTGACAGAGCTTCAATTAAAATGGTAGTGTCGAATCAACTACCGCTTTCATTCATCGGTAGTAACGGATTTCGCGATTTTATGAAATTAGTCGAGCCAAATTACAAAGTGCCATGTGAAGCAACATTTAAAAATAGGTTAATGCTTGTTTACGACGATGTAAGCTCGCAAATTAAAGCAGAATTAAATGCTGCATTATCGGTGTCTTTCTCAACCGATAGCTGGACCTCTAGATCCGAAGATTCCTATATCACTGTAAATGCTCATTTTATAAATGACAAATGGGAAGGAAAGTCCTACAATTTAATCACGACGGCAATGGACGAAGCACATACAAGTGCAAACTTAGCTAGTAAAATTAACTCTATTATAAGTGACTGGGAATTGACGGATAAAGCAATGGCGATTGTCACCGATAATGCAGCAAATATGCTCGCAGCTCTCAAAAATATAGACGCTGAAGTGAAATCAGGCACATCTTGTGCAGCTCATACTCTACAATTAAGTATAAAAGAAGGTCTAAATGATTCTACGATACATCGAATTTGTTGTACTGTCAAAAAAATTGTATCTCTGTTCCATCATTCGTATAAAGCAAACAATGCACTTCAAGAACAACAAAAAATACTTGGATTAGCTGTTTTAAAATTAATTCAAAGTTGCCCTACGCGATGGAACTCAATATATTTCATGCTTGATCGGTTGCTTCAGAACAGGGTTCCTGTTGAAAATGTTCTAGCGAATAGGAAAATAGTTTCCCGTTCTACTGCTGAACAGCTCGAAATAACAGAACGCGAATGGACATTTATAAGCGAACTGATTTCCGTTTTAAAACCATTGCAAGTAGCTACTACTGTTCTTTGCGGTAATTCTCACACACCAATTTCGATGGTAAATCCTGTAATTCGTAGTCTTATTGACATTCATTTAATTATCATACACTGACTCTGATTGTGAAAGCGTGCGCAAATTAAAAGACATAATATCAGTTGATCTGCGAAGACGGTTTGTACTTGATCGCGAAAATATGAATTTTGATGAAATTCCAGCTCCTCGACAGATTGCTCAGTTTTTAGATCCTCGTTATAAAAATCTGGAAAATGAGCCTGCCGAAGCAAGGCAGATTATTCATACATATATAAAAAATTTATGTGTTCGACAAGTTACAAATAATAATAATAATAACAACAGTAATACCTCACCCGTATCAAGCAGTGCCCTCGATTTTCTTTTCGGAATGCAGCCAAACAACCGCGACACAAACACGCAGTTTGAACTGTATGTAACCGAACCGCAAATTAGCCATAATTCTGATGTATTTAAGTGGTGGAAATCAAACGAAGAACGCTTTCCCGCTATAGCATCGCTTGCAAAAAAGTTTTTAGGTATCCCGTCCACCTCTGCCGGTGCTGAACGCGTATTTTCCACAGCAGGAAACATTGTTACCGCTAAACGTAGTTCGTTACTGCCTGAAAATGTTGATGTATTTGTATTTCTTTTTCAAAACCGACATTTTTTACAATTGCAGACAGATCTCGAGAATGAAACTGTATAAAATTAAAATAAATAAATTTCGTAATTTCTATGTGCAAATTTAATTAATAAATGTGTCTTTATTTTTTTACTTTAGAGTGTTCTTTAGTCTGTATTTTATATTTGTCAGAGTTTGACCACACGCATACGTACATGCATACAAAGACCTTCATCTTCATAATCATCGTTTTTTGCTTCTTTGTACCGTGCGGGTGTCGTACCAATTTGACCACTGGGGCTTGT
>JASTWK010001902.1:0-22473 GCA_030770225.1 Temnothorax unifasciatus | reverse complement strand
TAAATAGTGCGATCAATACAAATTATATCAGCAAAATTGTAAACAAATGCAGATTCTACTTGATATATGGCCTCATATTCTCTATCGATATGAGGCATTCTGACAGACAAAAATTATGTTCCGTCAAATTCAGCAAAATTGCCTTAGTCGCATATAGTCACGCAATCAACGCAAAATTAGTAAAACGCGTTGAAGTTGGGGGAATATATTATAATTTCATTAGGGCAATTAGATACATTGGACCGACTAGAGCAAACTCTACAGGGCACTATACAGGGATTGTATACATAGGTTTGAAGTGGTATGAATGATGACTTATCACGTAAACGAACACAACTACAATCCACTTTCAAAATAATTCCGCACGTTCTCATTTACATCAGGCAATAAAGTAAAGAGATATATGGTATAATATAATAATAATAAAAGAAGGCAATATAAAAAAAATACAAGAATAAAAATAAGAAGTAAAAAACTTGATAAATAAAAATATAAAAAAAAAATAAAAATAGTTAATAAAAAATTAAAAATATAAAACAAAAACTATAAAACAATAAAAAATTTAAAAAAATTTAAAACTTAAAAAACCCCTAAAAAACAAAAATGGAACCAATCCCCATCACGTCCTCGTCCTCGTCGTGGTTCTGGTATCACTAAGTGTGAGAACAAAGATGCTACTTGAAACTCTAAACAAAATTGTCGGATCGGGTAATTACAAACCAAAAAGTAAACATGAATAATAAAAAAATATATTTTTTAAACTAATGCCCTATTGACAAATGCTGCAAAAATTAGAAAAAATACTAATAACAATAAAATTAATTACAATAGACAGTATCGCAAACTATTAACAGAGCCTCATTCCAATATCTTGAAAAATATTTAAAGAAAAAAGTAATGATTTTTTGTAGAACTCACGGAACGCCACTCCTATCTCAGATTAATAACAACGCGTAAACTTTCTAATAATAAAAATTGATTCTTAAATGTTAAAAACATTAAAGCACGTTCAGAATTAAAGAAGAATTGTATTAGAACTTACAGAACTATCGAAAATCCGCCAGCGCCTCACCTAGAAACCCGTAAATGCGGCTTTCTCGAGAAAAAAATTATTTAAAAAATATTAACATAATTTTTATCGCCAGGACTCTTCGGAAAACGTTAAGATACGTTTAGAACTACAGGATAATTATAATAGGGCTCACAGAACTGTCGAAAATCGGCCAGCGCCTCACCTAGAAGCTCGTAAATGCGGCTTTCTTGAAAGAAAAATTGTTTACAAAATAATCACATAATTTTTATCACTAGAATTCTTTGAAAAATTTAGAACACGTTCAGAACTACAGGATAATTATAATAGGGCTCACAGAACTGTCGAAAATCAGCCAGCGCCTCACCTAGAAGCTCGTATATAAATGCGGCTTTCTCGGGAGAAAAAACTATTTAAAAAATATTCACATAATTTTTATTGCCAGAACTCTTCGGAAAACATTAAGACACGTTCAGAAATACAGGATAATTATAATAAGGCTTACAGAACTGTCGAAAATCGGCCAGCGCCTCACCTAGAAACCCGTAAATGCAGCTTTCTCGGGAGAAAAAACTATTTAAAAATATTCACATAATTTTTATCTCCAGAACTCTTCGGAAAACGTTAAGACACGTTCAGAACTACAGGATAATTATAATAAAGCTCACAGAACTGTTGAAAATCGGCCAGCGCTTCACCTACAAACCCATAAATGCGGCTTTCTTGAAAGAAAAAATTGTTTAAAAAATATTCACATAATTTTTATCACTAGACCTCTTCGGAAAACGTTAAGACACGTTCAGAAGTACAGGATAATTATAATAGGGCTCACAGAACTGTCGAAAATGGGCCAGCGCCTTGAAACCGCCTTCGACACCTCAGGCTGTTCCATACGTGCTTGACGTTGCATCCCGAACACCAGCCATGTCTAGGAGGCCTAGCCAAGCAGCGGAGACCCGAGAGGCGATGCCAGGAAGAGAGATCCTAAAAGATAAGGATCAATTAAAATTATCCCATCCAATATCCGTACATCCACTCCAATACCTGAGGGAGACTCGCAGAATACGAGCCTCGATGCTACTACAATATCCATTGATGGCAGCGATGACACGCCGCCAGATGTAGACCAGCTGATCGCAGCCAGTCAGCTGACGACTCCAGAAGGAGGGATGATCCAGCACGATAGTCAGACACCAGACTAGAGGTAACCTGCGAAGAAGAAAAGAGACATTTTAGCATTAAGATATTAATAAAGATAATACTTACCCGAGTGTGACATCTAGTTCATAGATTGTTTTGATAATATTTTATATTAACCAGTAGACTCTTCCAAACGAGTTATTTTGATATTCATATTGACATACGCGATAATACATAACCTTATAACAATAAATAATAAGTATGACACGTGACAGAGTTCACTTTATTAGTTTTAATATCGATACTCACGAGAGAGATAATCTCGTGAAATTAGTACTGTATGTTGATTTTGAGCCAATGACAAAGCTTTAAATAGCGTTCATATGACAGGATCATATCTTGAAGCAATGTATGCGTGATAAGTATAATAAGAGTGATTATAAGTTAAGATTAACTTATCAATGATCCTGAGAAGTCTGATAGTCATTTATAATTAATTTTATAATGATTTTCTAATTATTTACGTTTCGGAGCAAAGTTTTTTATTTTGAATATTCGTGCGTAATTAACGTTATATTCGTGTTCCTGGAGACCAAGGGAACACACCCATATGGTCAATTTATTAAAAATTTTGTTGGTTAATTTTGACAACAGCTTATAACGAAATAAGAAATAATGTAAAAATCGTGATGAAAAGCGACTCTATCAGTTAATTGGAACATAGAAAACCAGAATATAGCGTTAAATGGGGGAAAAACACCCTTAGTTATGATTTTTACTCCGAAAGGGTAACTCGCGTGATAATTATGCGATATCGTTTTTTATGATTTTATTTAGTTCTGAGAGACCCCAGGAACCGACCCATATAGTTAAATAACGAAAATACACGTTATATTAGATTCTCACCTGAACAAGTGCACTTTTTAATTGAGCCTCTGATTGACTTAAGAAGGGTATAGACATGTTCCTGGTGACTCCTAGAAGCTACCCATATAATTTATTTACCGATTATGCGGTTATTTTATTTTGTTAATTAACGAAACGAGCTTTTTAATTAAGGCTAATTATGAAGTTTTGACGATAGAAATGGAATCCTAGTGACCCATAGAGACGACCCATATGGTTAGTTTGGTAAATTTCAATTTATTTCCATTTGTTAATTAAGAAGGTGAGATTTGTAATTAAGGCGAATTATGATGATTCGACGTTATGAGCGTGATCCTAGGGACACATGGAAAGAGAATCTGACGTTACTTTTACAAATTTCACAATAATTTAAATTTTTACTCCGAAAAGTCAAAACTCGTAATTATTAACTTTTTGCGTTTTTTATGATTAGATATCATTTAGAGAGGCACTCTGAAGATGCCTGTAAAGAAAAAACTTTAAAATTTTCAAGAGTTACAGCCCTTCATAGGGTGCACCCCGAAAATAGACTTTCTTTATTGTCGACAGTTTTGTTCTCCCCGTGAAAAGTTCTATCGAAACTATTAGGTTCCGAAGCGGCTCCGAACGATATTTCAAGAGTTACAGCCCTTCATAGGGTGCACCCCGAAAAATAGACTTTCTTTATTGTCGACAGTTTTGTTCTCTCCCGTGAAAAGTTCTATCGAAAATCTATTAGGTTCCGAACGGTCCGAACGATATTTCAAGAGTTACAGCCCTTCATAGGGTGCACCCCAGAAAATAGACTTTCTTTATTGTCGACAGTTTTGTTCTCCCCGTGAGAAGTTCTATCGAAAACTATTAGGTTCCGAAGCGGTCCGAACGATATTTCAAGAGTTACAGCCCTTCATAGGGTGCACCCGCGAAAAATAGACTTTCCTTTATTGTCGACAGTTTTGTTCTCCCCGTGAGAAGTTCTATCGAAAACTATTAGGTTTCCGAAGCGTCCGAACGATATTTCAAGAGTTACAGCCCTTTCATAGGGTGCACCCCGAAAAATAGACTTTCTTTATTGTCGACAGTTTTGTTCTCCCCTCGTGAAAAGTTCTATCGAAAACTATTAGGTTCCGAAGCGGTCCGAACGATATTTCAAGAGTTACAGCCCTTCATTAGGGTGCACCCCGAAAAATAGACTTTCTTTATTGTCGACAGTTTTGTTTCCCCCGTGAGAAGTTCTATCGAAAACTATTAGGTTCCGAAGCGGTCCGAACGATATTTCACATGTTACAGCCCTTCATAGGGTGCACCCCGAAAAATAGAACTTTCTTTATTGTCGACAGTTTTGTTCTTCCCCATGAAAAGTTCTATCGAAAACTATTAGGTTTCCGAAGCGGTCCGAAACGATATTTCAAGAGTTACAGCCCTTCATAGGGTTGCACCCCGAAAATAGACTTCTTTATTGTCGACAGTTTTGTTCTCTCCCTGTGAAAAGTTCTATTCGAAAACGTATTAGGTTCCGAAGCGGTCCGAACGATATTTCAAGGTTACAGACCTTCATATGGGTGCACCCCGAAAAAATAGACTTCTCTATTGTCAACAGTTTTGTTCTCCCCCGTGAAAAGTTCTATCGAAAACTATTAGGTTCCGAAGCGGTCCGAACGATATTTCAGAGTTACAGCCCTTCCTCGGGTGCACCCCCGAAAATAGACTTTCTTTATTGTCGACAGTTTTGTTCTCCCCCGTGAAGAAAGTTCTATCGAAAACTATTAGGTCCCGAAGCGGTCCAACGATATTTCAAGAGTTACAGCCCTTCATAGGGTGCACCCCGAAAAAATAGACTTTCTTTATTGTCGACAGTTTTGTTCTCCCCGTGAGAAGTTCTATCGAAAACTATTAGGTTCCGAAGCGGTCCGAACGATATTTCAAGAGTTACAGCCCTTCATAGGGTGCACCCCGAAAAATAGACTTTATTGTCGACAGTTTTGTTCTCCCCGTGAAAAGTTCTATCGAAAACTATTAGGTTCCGAAGCGGTCCGAACGATATTTCAAGAGTTACAGCCCTTCATAGGGTGCACCCCGAAAAATAGACTTTATTGTCGACAGTTTTGTTCTCCCCGTGAAAAGTTCTATCGAAAACTATTAGGTTCCGAAGCGGTCCGAACGATATTTCAAGAGTTACAGCCCTTCATAGGGTGCACCCCGAAAAATAGACTTTCTTTATTGTCGACAGTTTTGTTCTTCCCGTGAAAAGTTCTATCGAAAACTATTAGGTTCCGAAGCGGTCCGAACGATATTTCAAGAGTTACAGCCCTTCATAGGGTGCACCCAAAAAAATAGACTTCTTTATTGTCGACAGTTTTGTTCTTCCCATGAAAAGTTCTATCGAAAACTATTAGGTTCCGAAGCGGTCCGAACGATATTTCAAGAGTTACAGCCCTTCATAGGGTGCACCCAAAAAAATAGACTCTCTTTATTGTCGACAGTTTTGTTCTTCCCGTGAAAAGTTCTATCGAAAACTATTAGGTTCCGAAGCGGTCCGAACGATATTTCAAGAGTTACAGCCCTTCATAGGGTGCACCCCGAAAAATAGACTTTCTTTATTGTCGACAGTTTTGTTCTCCCCGTGAAAAGTTCTATCGAAAACTATTAGGTTCCGAAGCGGTCCGAACGATATTTCAAGAGTTACAGCCCTTCATAGGGTGCACCCCGAAAAATAGACTTTCTTTATTGTCGACAGTTTTGTTCTTCCCGTGAAAGTTCTATCGAAAACTATTAGGTTCCGAAGCGGTCCGAACGATATTTCAAGAGTTACAGCCCTTCATAGGGTGCAAAAAATAGACTCTTTATTGTCGACAGTTTTGTTCTCCCCGTGAAAAGTTCTATCGAAAACTATTAGGTTCCGAAGCGGTCCGAACGATATTTCAAGAGTTACAGCCCTTCATAGGGTGCACCCAAAAAAATAGACTCTCTTTATTGTCGACAGTTTTGTTCTTCCCATGAAAAGTTCTATCGAAAACTATTAGGTTCCGAAGCGGTCCGAACGATATTTCAAGAGTTACAGCCCTTCATAGGGTGCACCCAAAAAAATAGACTCTCTTTATTGTCGACAGTTTTGTTCTTCCCATGAAAAGTTCTATCGAAAACTATTAGGTTCCGAAGCGGTCCGAACGATATTTCAAGAGTTACAGCCCTTCATAGGGTGCACCCGAAAAATAGACTTCTTTATTGTCGACAGTTTTGTTCTTCCCATGAAAAGTTCTATCGAAAACTATTAGGTTCCGAAGCGGTCCGAACGATATTTCAAGAGTTACAGCCCTTCATAGGGTGCACCCAAAAAAATAGACTCTCTTTATTGTCGACAGTTTTGTTCTTCCCATGAAAAGTTCTATCGAAAACTATTAGGTTCCGAAGCGGTCCGAACGATATTTCAAGAGTTACAGCCCTTCATAGGGTGCACCCAAAAAATAGACTCTCTTTATTGTCGACAGTTTTGTTCTTCCCATGAAAAGTTCTATCGAAAACTATTAGGTTCCGAAGCGGTCCGAACGATATTTCAAGAGTTACAGCCCTTCATAGGGTGCACCCAAAAAAATAGACTCTCTTTATTGTCGACAGTTTTGTTCTTCCCATGAAAAGTTCTATCGAAAACTATTAGGTTCCGAAGCGGTCCGAACGATATTTCAAGAGTTACAGCCCTTCATAGGGTGCACCCAAAAAAATAGACTCTCTTTATTGTCGACAGTTTTGTTCTTCCCATGAAAAGTTCTATCGAAAACTATTAGGTTCCGAAGCGGTCCGAACGATATTTCAAGAGTTACAGCCCTTCATAGGGTGCACCCAAAAAAATAGACTCTCTTTATTGTCGACAGTTTTGTTCTTCCCATGAAAAGTTCTATCGAAAACTATTAGGTTCCGAAGCGGTCCGAACGATATTTCAAGAGTTACAGCCCTTCATAGGGTGCACCCAAAAAAATAGACTCTCTTTATTGTCGACAGTTTTGTTCTTCCCATGAAAAGTTCTATCGAAAACTATTAGGTTCCGAAGCGGTCCGAACGATATTTCAAGAGTTACAGCCCTTCATAGGGTGCACCCAAAAAAATAGACTCTCTTTATTGTCGACAGTTTTGTTCTTCCCATGAAAAGTTCTATCGAAAACTATTAGGTTCCGAAGCGGTCCGAACGATATTTCAAGAGTTACAGCCCTTCATAGGGTGCACCCAAAAAAATAGACTCTCTTTATTGTCGACAGTTTTGTTCTTCCCATGAAAAGTTCTATCGAAAACTATTAGGTTCCGAAGCGGTCCGAACGATATTTCAAGAGTTACAGCCCTTCATAGGGTGCACCCAAAAAAATAGACTCTCTTTATTGTCGACAGTTTTGTTCTTCCATGAAAAGTTCTATCGAAAACTATTAGGTTCCGAAGCGGTCGTCGAAACGATATTTCAAGAGTTACACAGCCCTTCATAGGGGTGCACGCCAAAAAAATAGACTTCTTTATTGTTCGACAGTTTTGTTCTTTCCCATGAAAAAGTTCTATCGAAACTATTAGGTCCGAAGCGGTCCTGAACGATATTTCAAGAGTACAGCCCTTCATAGGGTGCACCCAAGAAAATAGACTCTCTTTATGTCGACAGTTTTGTTCTTCCCCTGAAAAGTTCTATCGAAAACTATTAGGTTCCGAAGCGGTCCGAACGATATTTCAAGAGTTACAGCCCTTCATAGGGTGCACCCAAAAAAATAAGACTCTCTTTATTGTCGACAGTTTTGTTCTTCCCATGAAAAGTTCTATCGAAAACTATTAGGTTCCGAAGCGGTCCGAACGATATTTCAAGAGTTACAGCCCTTCATAGGGTGCACGCAAAAAATAGACTCTCTTTATTGTCGACAGTTTTGTTCTTCCCATGAAAAGTTCTATCGAAAACTATTAGGTTCCGAAGCGGTCCGAACGATATTTCGAGAGTTACAGCCCTTCATAGGGTGCACTCAAAAAAATAGACTCTCTTTATTGTCGACAGTTTTGTTCTTCCCATGAAAAGTTCTATCGAAAACTATTAGGTTCCGAAGCGGTCCGAACGATATTTCGAGAGTTACAGCCCTTCATAGGGGCACCCAAAAAAATAGACTCTCTTTATTGTCGACAGTTTTGTTCTTCCCATGAAAAGTTCTATCGAAAACTATTAGGTTCCGAAGCGGTCCGAACGATATTTCAATAGTTACAGCCCTTCATAGGGTGCACCCAAAAAAATAGACTCTCTTTATTGTCGACAGTTTTGTTCTTCCCATGAAAAGTTCTATCGAAAACTATTAGGTTCCGAAGCGGTCCGAACGATATTTCAATAGTTACAGCCCTTCATAGGGTGCACCCCGAAAAATAGACTTTCTTTATTGTCGACAGTTTTGTTCTCCCCGTGAGAAGTTCTATCGAAAACTATTAGGTTCCGAAGCGGTCCGAACGATATTTCAAGAGTTACAGCCCTTCATAGGGTGCACCCCGAAAAATAGACTTTCTTTATTGTCGACAGTTTTGTTCTCCCCGTGAAAAGTTCTATCGAAAACTATTAGGTTCCGAAGCGGTCCGAACGATATTTCAAGAGTTACAGCCCTTCATAGGGTGCACCCAAAAAAATAGACTCTCTTTATTGTCGACAGTTTTGTTCTTCCCATGAAAAGTTCTATCGAAAACTATTAGGTTCCGAAGCGGTCCGAACGATATTTCAAGAGTTACAGCCCTTCATAGGGTGAACGCCAAAAAAATAGACTCTCTTTATTGTCGACAGTTTTGTTCTTCCCATGAAAAGTTCTATCGAAAACTATTAGGTTCCGAAGCGGTCCGAACGATATTTCAAGAGTTACAGCCCTTCATAGGGTACACGCAAAAAAATAGACTCTCTTTATTGTCGACAGTTTTGTTCTTCCCATGAAAAGTTCTATCGAAAACTATTAGGTTCCGAAGCGGTCCGAACGATATTTCAAGAGTTACAGCCCTTCATAGGGTGCACGCAAAAAAATAGACTCTCTTTATTGTCGACAGTTTTGTTCTTCCCATGAAAAGTTCTATCGAAAACTATTAGGTTCCGAAAGCGGTCCGAACGATATTTCAAGAGTTACAGCCCTTCATAGGGTGCACGCAAAAAAATAGACTCTCTTTATTGTCGACAGTTTTGTTCTTCCCATGAAAAGTTCTATCGAAAACTATTAGGTTCCGAAGCGGTCCGAACGATATTTCAATAGTTACAGCCCTTCATAGGGTGCACCCAAAAAAATAGACTCTCTTTATTGTCGACAGTTTTGTTCTTCCCATGAAAAGTTCTATCGAAAACTATTAGGTTCCGAAGCGGTCCGAACGATATTTCAAGAGTTACAGCCCTTCATAGGGTGCACGCAAAAAATAGACTCTCTTTATTGTCGACAGTTTTGTTCTTCCCATGAAAAGTTCTATCGAAAACTATTAGGTTCCGAAGCGGTCCGAACGATATTTCAAGAGTTACAGCCCTTCATAGGGTGCACCCAAAAAAATAAACTCTCTTTATTGTCGACAGTTTTGTTCTTCCCATGAAAAGTTCTATCGAAAAGTTCTATCGAAAACTATTAGGTTCCGAAGCGGTCCGAACGATATTTCAATAGTTACAGCCCTTCATAGGGTGCACCCAAAAAAATAGATTCTCTTTATTGTCGACAGTTTTGTTCTTCCCATGAAAAGTTCTATCGAAAACTATTAGGTCCCGAAGCGGTCCGAACGATATTTCAAGAGTTACAGCCCTTCATAGGGTGCACGCAAAAAAATAGACTCTCTTTATTGTCGACAGTTTTGTTCTTCCCATGAAAAGTTCTATCGAAAACTATTAGGTTCCGAAGCGGTCCGAACGATATTTCAAGAGTTACAGCCCTTCATAGGGTGCACCCAAAAAAATAGACTCTCTTTATTGTCGACAGTTTTGTTCTTCCCATGAAAAGTTCTATCGAAAACTATTAGGTTCCGAAGCGGTCCGAACGATATTTCAAGAGTTACAGCCCTTCATAGGGTGCACGCAAAAAAATAGACTCTCTTTATTGTCGACAGTTTTGTTCTTCCCATGAAAAGTTCTATCGAAAACTATTAGGTTCCGAAGCGGTCCGAACGATATTTCAATAGTTACAGCCCTTCATAGGGTGCACCCAAAAAAATAGACTCTCTTTATTGTCGACAGTTTTGTTCTTCCCATGAAAAGTTCTATCGAAAACTATTAGGTTCCGAAGCGGTCCGAACGATATTTCAAGAGTTACAGCCCTTCATAGGGTGCACCCAAAAAAATAGACTCTCTTTATTGTCGACAGTTTTGTTCTCCCAGTGAAAAGTTCTATCGAAAACTATTAGGTTCCGAAACGGTCCGAACGATATTTCAAGAGTTACAGCCCTTCATAGGGTGCACCCCGAAAAATAGACTTTCTTTATTGTCGACAGTTTTGTTCTCCCCGTGAAAAGTTCTATCGAAAACTATTAGGTTCCGAAGCGGTCCGAACGATATTTCAAGAGTTACAGCCCTTCATAGGGTGCACCCCGAAAAATAGACTTTCTTTATTGTCGACAGTTTTGTTCTCCCCGTGAAAAGTTCTATCGAAAACTATTAGGTTCCGAAGCGGTCCGAACGATATTTCAAGAGTTACAGCCCTTCATAGGGTGCACCCCGAAAAATAGACTTTCTTTATTGTCGACAGTTTTGTTCTCCCCGTGAAAAGTTCTATCGAAAACTATTAGGTTCCGAAGCGGTCCGAACGATATTTCAAGAGTTACAGCCCTTCATAGGGTGCACCCCAAAAAATAGACTTTCTTTATTGTCGACAGTTTTGTTCTCCCCGTGAGAAGTTCTATCGAAAACTATTAGGTTCCGAAGCGGTCCGAACGATATTTCAAGAGTTACAGCCCTTCATAGGGTGCACCCCGAAAAATAGACTTTCTTTATTGTCGACAGTTTTGTTCTCCCCGTGAAAAGTTCTATCGAAAACTATTAGGTTCCGAAGCGGTCCGAACGATATTTCAAGAGTTACAGCCCTTCATAGGGTGCACCCCGAAAAATAGACTTTCTTTATTGTCGACAGTTTTGTTCTCCCCGTGAAAAGTTCTATCGAAAACTATTAGGTTCCGAAGCGGTCCGAACGATATTTCAAGAGTTACAGCCCTTCATAGGGTGCACCCCGAAAAATAGACTTTCTTTATTGTCGACAGTTTTGTTCTCCCCGTGAAAGTTCTATCGAAAACTATTAGGTTCCGAAGCGGTCCGAACGATATTTCAAGAGTTACAGCCCTTCATAGGGTGCACCCCGAAAAATAGACTTTCTTTATTGTCGACAGTTTTGTTCTCCCCGTGAAAAGTTCTATCGAAAACTATTAGGTTCCGAAGCGGTCCGAACGATATTTCAAGAGTTACAGCCCTTCATAGGGTGCACCCCGAAAAATAGACTTTCTTTATTGTCGACAGTTTTGTTCTCCCCGTGAAAAGTTCTATCGAAAACTATTAGGTTCCGAAGCGGTCCGAACGATATTTCAAGAGTTACAGCCCTTCATAGGGTGCACCCCGAAAAATAGACTTTCTTTATTGTCGACAGTTTTGTTCTCCCCGTGAGAAGTTCTATCGAAAACTATTAGGTTCCGAAGCGGTCCGAACGATATTTCAAGAGTTACAGCCCTTCATAGGGTGCACCCCGAAAAATAGACTTTCTTTATTGTCGACAGTTTTGTTCTCCCCGTGAAAGTTCTATCGAAAACTATTAGGTTCCGAAGCGGTCCGAACGATATTTCAAGAGTTACAGCCCTTCATAGGGTGCACCCCGAAAAATAGACTTTCTTTATTGTCGACAGTTTTGTTCTCCCCGTGAAAAGTTCTATCGAAAACTATTAGGTTCCGAAGCGGTCCGAACGATATTTCAAGAGTTACAGCCCTTCATAGGTTGCACCCCGAAAAATAGACTTTCTTTATTGTCGACAGTTTTGTTCATCCCCGTGAAAAGTTCTATCGAAAACTATTAGGATTCCGAAGCTGGTCCGAACGATATTTCAAGAGTTACAGCCCTTCATAGGGTGCACCCCGAAAAATAGACTTTCTTTATTGTCGACAGTTTTGCTCTCCCCGTGAAAAGTTCTATCGAAAACTATTAGGTTCCGAAGCGGTCCGAACGATATTTCAAGAGTTACAGCCCTTCATAGGGTGCACCCCGAAAAATAGACTTTCTTTATTGTCGACAGTTTTGTTCTCCCCGTGAAAAGTTCTATCGAAAACTATTAGGTTTCCGAAGCGGTCCGAACGATATTTCAAGAGTTACAGCCCTTCATAGGGTGCACCCCGAAAAATAGACTTTCTTTATTGTCGACAGTTTTGCTCTCCCCGTGAAAAGTTCTATCGAAAACTATTATGTTTCGAAGCGGTCCGAACGATATTTTCAAGAGTTACAGCCCTTCATAGGGTGCACCCCGAAAAATAGACTTTCTTTATTGTCGACAGTTTTGCTTCTCCCCGTGAGAAGTTCTATCGAAAACTATTAGGTTCCGAAGCGGTCCGAACGATATTTCAAGAGTTACAGCCCTTCATAGGGTGCACCCCGAAAAATAGACTTTCTTTATTGTCGACAGTTTTGTTCTACCCCGTGAGAAGTTCTATCGAAAACTATTAGGTTCCGAAGCGGTCCGAACGATATTTCAAGAGTTACAGCCCTTCATAGGGTGCACCCCGAAAAATAGACTTTCTTTATTGTCGACAGTTTTGCTCTCCCCGTGAAAAGTTCTATCGAAAACTATTAGGTTTCCGAAGCGGTCCGAACGATATTTCAAGAGTTACAGCCCTTCATAGGGTGCACCCCGAAAAATAGGACTTTCTTTATTGTCGACAGTTTTGCTCTCCCCGTGAAAAGTTCTATCGAAAACTATTAGGTTTCCGAAGCGGTCCGAACGATATTTCAAGAGTTACAGCCCTTCATAGGGTGCACCCCGAAAAATAGACTTTCTTTATTGTCGACAGTTTTGCTCTCCCCGTGAAAAGTTCTATCGAAAACTATTAGGTTCCGAAGCGGTCCGAACGATATTTCAAGAGTTACAGCCCTTCATAGGGTGCACCCCGAAAAATAGACTTTCTTTATTGTCGACAGTTTTGTTCTCCCCGTGAGAAGTTCTATCGAAAACTATTAGGTTCCGAAGCGGTCCGAACGATATTTCAAGAGTTACAGCCCTTCATAGGGTGCACCCCGAAAAATAGACTTTCTTTATTGTCGACAGATTTGTTCTCCCCGTGAGAAGTTCTATCGAAAACTATTAGGTTCCGAAGCGGTCCGAACGATATTTCAAGAGTTACAGCCCTTCATAGGGTGCACCCCGAAAAATAGACTTTCTTTATTGTCGACAGTTTTGTTCTCCCCGTGAAAAGTTCTATCGAAAACTATTAGGTTCCGAAACGGTCCGAACGATATTTCAAGAGTTACAGCCCTTCATAGGGTGCACCCCGAAAAATAGACTTTCTTTATTGTCGACAGTTTTGTTCTCCCCGTGAGAAGTTCTATCGAAAACTATTAGGTTCCGAAGCGGTCCGAACGATATTTCAAAAGTTACAGCCCTTCATAGGGTGCACCCCGAAAAATAGACTTTCTTTATTGTCGACAAAAGTGCGAATTCCTACGCGAGGAGATGAAATTCCTGGGCCACACGTTCAATGAGATCAAAGCAGAGATCAATCAGGAAACACGGTTGGCGATCGAAAGTTTCGAGCGACCGCGCAATAAGAAACAAGTGCAATCGTTTCTCGGACTGGTCAATTGGGACCGCAGGTTCATTAAGAATCTGGCGCGGATGACAAAACCGTTGGAAGAACTGTTGAAAAAGGGACAGAAATTTGAATGGACGGCGGAACGACAAGCGGCTTTTCGCGAAATTAAACAAGCGTTCCGCGACGCACCGGATTTATATTTGTTTCGGCCGAACGCGCGCTACGGGATATACGTCGACGCGGCGAGAACCGGGTTAGGCGCGCGTCTCTACCAATATAACGACGGAAACGAAGAATCGAAGCAGACCATCGGTTACGCGAGCCGGGGTCTCAAGGGCGCGGAAGTCAATTATACCATCACGGAATTGGAATGTTTGGCGATAGTGTGGGCCCTGCGAAAGTGGCATACGCTACTGTTGGGACGCAACGTGCGAGTACACACCGACCATCAAGCGCTTAGATTCATGAGTACGTGCGTGCAGAATAACGCGAGAATCGCACGTTGGTTCGCATTCCTGCAGGAATTCGATTTAGAAATCATACACATACCCGGACGCGAAAATACTATAGCCGACACGCTATCCCCGACGGGGAGTGTGCGTGGACGCGACCGGCGAGGTAAAACGCATGGCGATGATACGAGACGCGACCGAGGGTAGCGACACTCGGCCGTGGATCGAGATGATAAAAGCGGCGCAGGCAAACGAGGAGGCGTTGCAGGAAGCGGCGCGGGCGAATCCCGAGTCGGTGTACGAGCGGGAGGGCATTTTGCGCGTTAAAGGACAAAATGGCGAAAGAATCGCGTTGCCGCGCAAAGTCGCGTGGAAAATCACAAAAGAAGCGCACAAATTATTGGTCCATTTTGTCCGTTCGGACAAAACACATAGCTTCCTGAAACGTTACTTCGACGGAACGAATCTCGCGCGTATCGCTAGGGACGTGGTGGCCTCGTGTGAGGTATGCCAAGCGACGAAATATTACACGCGAGCGACGGTAGGCGAACAATATTATCGACTGCCCGAGGCGCCGGGAGACACGGCGTCGATGGACATATTTGGCCCGTTGCCAGCCACACACCACGGATATAGATATATATTAGTAATAATGGATCAATTTTCCAAATTTGTAAAATTATTCCCAATGCGGGATCAGAAATTAGATACCATTATTGAACAATTGGAAAATGGATTCTTCGCCGAAATCGGCATCCCGGAGACGATCCTCACGGACAACGGGCCACAATTTCGCACGGAGAGATGGCGCGAATTCGCGCGCGAGAAGGGCTTCGCCGTGAGGCGAACGTCCCCGTACAACCCACAATCAAATCCGGTCGAACGGGTGATGCGCGAAATAGGACGAGTTATACGCGCGTACGCGAGTCAGCGACATCACGCGTGGTATAGGATAATTGATAGGGCCGAAGAGGTGATCAATCACACGCAATCACGCGTCGCACGGGTTTACGCCGAGCGAATTGAATAACGGCGTAGGTAGCCATTTAGAAACGCTCGATCCCGCGCTAATTCCCCTCGAAGAAGAAGCAAACGCAGAAACGTGGGCGGATAAGGTGCAACGAGCCCGCGAAAAACTCGCCGAAGCGGCCAGGAAGCGCAAGCAGCAGGCCGACAAGCACGAGACCGCACAATACCACGTGGGACAGGCCAGGTATGGATTAAGCTGCACAGAATATTTGACAAGGGCCGGAAACTTGCCCGAAAATTTCATTTGGTATACGAAGGGCCGTGCTGGGTGCAGCGTATCGTTCGACCTAACGCATACCTGGTAGAGGATCTCGACGGACGAGCAATGGGAGTGTTCAACGCGCGGCAGATAAGGCCTCATCGGCCGGCGCGTTTGAGAATCCCCGACGGCAGCGACGACGAGGATGAGAATCGCCTAGAGATCCCACGGGAAGGCGAAAATGACGGGGAGTCGGACCGATCGGACGACGAGACGAACGACCGGGACGACGGCGAAGAGCAGGACGACAACCAGAATGACCGTGACGAAGATGGCGACTGGGGCTACGAACAAGAGGAGGAGGAAGAGCAGAGCCAGTCGATAAACGGCGACGATGAGGACGATGAGTACGACGAAATCGACGAAACAGAAGTTTGCGAGCTGGAAGATGAAATCGACGAACGAAATGTTCGCGAGATGGACGACGAAACCGACGAGCGAAACGTTCACGAGCGGGACGATGAAGTCAACGAAAGAAATGTTTGCGAGCAGGTCGACGAAGCGGACGAACAAAATGTTTGCGAGCAAAGGAACGAAACAATAGACTTACGATCGTCGAGCGAAGACGATCGATACGAACCGGTCGATCAAAACGACGTCATGAGCATCGCCGATTCGTCGAATGACGAACGCGGCGACGAACAAAATCCAGCGGCGCAAAACTGGAGGGGCATAGTCGACAGATTGCTCGATTCGTCGAATGACGAGCGCGGCAACGAACGATATACAGCGGCGCAAAACTGGAGGAGCATAGTCGTCCGACGACGAGCAGGAAAACGATGCTGCGCGGGAGCGCGACAGCGTGATCGAAATATCCGACACGGAGCACGAGCGCGCACGATCGATCAACGTATTGCGGAAGGCGGAATTGCCGGACAGCGAAGGAACTACGATGGACTACGAAGAGTTTGTCCACGGCATAGCGGCACACAGCAGCCTGAAAATAAAATACGAGTCGGATACGCAAGCAAATAAGGAGGACGAAATACTTACCCGAGGGGACGGCGACACTGAGGAGCCGGGGCCAGACGACGACGAGTCAATCCCACGATGACCTGAAACAAACGAAAGAAGGATTAGTGACGGTGCAGATTAAGAAGCGGACGACGTTCGAAGGTCGGAACGACGCGACAACCGTGACCGACGAAACGCAACGGTCACGAATGACGGGGAGTACCGGGGTGACGAAGGGTGACGAAAAGACCCCGACGCGGAGAGCGCGAGCACCAAGAAATCCGAAGACGCTAAAATGGCGTGCAAAATTACGTGCAATAACAAAGATACGCGACCAGAACGGAAGGTTCGTGAAAGTGAGAATTATTCGCGAAAACGCGACAATTCAGCGAAGAACGCAAATTCGCAGACACCCGTTACGTGCGAAGGAACGCACCGCGCGAGGTAAACAAACAGACCGACGCGCGAGGACGGTGACCGTAATACGCGATATACGAACGGAACGATCAGTTACGCCGATATACGCAGAGACGACGACACGTATTTGCGAGCAACCGAAAACCGAAGTGCGTAATGGAGAACCGCGCCAAAAGACGCGAAGCAGTAACGCGTAAAATCCGCGAGAATACAAGCGCTCTCGAGCAAGAGGCGCGGGCTGAACAACTGATACGGCTGGCGGAGGAATACGCGGCAAAACTACCGGCAACGACGAACACCACGAGCCACGACGGGGAAGCGCGCCAAGAGGCGCTGGAAAATCAACAGGTGATCAAAGCGATCACAGATAATCAACGGGCTCGCGGGTGTACAACCACGCGATGCGAGGAGGTATCGGTAGTCGACGCGACCGACGGCACCGAAGCGGCGACAGCATTAATAACAATGTCAGTGCACTACCCGGGCGAAGCCGCGACAAGAAAACCGTTCCGGTTAATAATAAACGTGAACGGCGAGGACGTTGAAATGTCGGCGCAAACCAGGTGCGACGGCGACAACGACGAGGAAACGCGCGGCAAACCAGACGGCGGCCGTAGCGAATATATCCTCGGCGACACATTGCCGCACGAGGAAAGGCGCTCGAAACGCCTAGGCACGAGCATAGGAATCCAGGTGGACGAGCCATATATGACGGGGTTCACGCCCCGCGATCCGGCGGTGTACCTGCGAACAAAGTTCAGGCCCGAGCGCCTGAACCAATACGGAATGGAGGAACCCGAGCCAACGGAGGAGCACGCGCCGAAGGACGGCATAAGTGGAGGCGCGCCCACTTATGAGCAGCACCAATCACCGATGCGGCAGCCAACACCCGAGCCAGGACCCAGCGGCGAGGGGCAGGGCAACGGCGATGGCGCGAGCAGCGACGGTAGCCAAGATGGCGGCGACAGCGGCAGCAACAGCGGCAGCGACGGCGGCGGCGAGGATGGCAGCAGCGATGGCGACGACAATGGCGGCGACAACGGTGATGGCGACAGCGGCGACAGCGACCACGGCAGCACCACGATAGTAGGTAAACTATGGGCGTTCTAACTCACTGCGGCGTGTTGCTTTCGCGCGCGGGGGGGGGAGGGGGGATACCGCGGGGGGGATACCGCGGGGGGGGGGGGGAATACCGCGGGGAAGGGGGAGGGGGGATACCGCGGGGCGGGGGGGGATACCACGGGGGAGGGGGGAGGGGGAGGGGGGAAACCGCGGGGGCGGGGGAGGAGGGTAACGCGTTTTCATGCGTCGCGGGGGAGGGGGAGGGGGGGTACCGCGTTTTCATGCGTTGCGGGGGCGGGGGAGGAGGGTAACGCGTTTCATGCGTCGCGGGGGCGGGGGAGGGGGGTACCGCGTTTTCGTGCGTCGCGGGGGAGGGTAACGCGTTTCATGCGTCGCGGGGGCGGGGGAGGGGGGTACCGCGTTTTCGTGCGTCGCGGGGGAGGGGTACGCGTTTTCATGCGTCGCGGGGGCGGGGGACCGCGTTTTTCCGGCGCCGCGGGGTGAGGGGGGCCGCGTTTTCGCCGCGCCGCGGGGTGACCGCGTTTTCGCCGCGCCGCGGGGTGAGGGGCGACCGCGTGCAACGGCCGCGGCGGTCCGCGTGACGTCACCCGCTCGCGTTCCCGGCCCCCGTTCGCGCGCGGTCCCTCTCGCTCCCGGCCCCCGTTCGCGCGCGGTCCCTCTCGCTCCCGGCCCCCGTTCGCGCGCGCGGTCTCCTGTTCGCGTTGTCTCCCCCGTTCGCGCGCGTTTTCTCGTTCGCATTCTCTTTCCCTCGCGCGTTCTCGCTCACGATCACGTATCTTTTCTCGTTCGCGCTCGTCTTCTCGCTCCCGTCACCCATTAGAGTTAGATTATTTTATATTATTTTAAGTGATTTATTTATTGGAAATAAGAGGAAGAATATTTAACAATTTATACGAGACAAATGTGAGAAAATGTTAATGATTGCGCGACGAATGCGGCACGCACATTCTTATCTAGAGTTACAGCTATGTAATTCTAAAACCGCTGACGGTGGACAAGGGAACGGTAGACGACGCTTTCGACCAGATGCAGAAAGATTTCAGGTAACTGATTGCTCGTTCTCTTCGTTCGCGCGCGGTCCCTCTCGCGCTCCCGGCCCCCCATTCGCGTTATCTCCCCCGTTCGCGCGCGTCTTCTCGTTCGCGTTCTCTTTCCCTCGCGCGTTCTCGCTCACGATCGCGTACGTTTTCTCGTTCGCGCTCGTCTTCTCGCTCCCATCACCCATTAGAGCTAGATTATTTTATATTATTTTAAGTGATTTATTTATTGGAAATAAGAGGAAGAATATTTAACAATTTATACGAGACAAATGTGAGAAAACGTTTAATGATCGCGCGACGAATGCGGCACGCGCATTCTTATCTAGAGTTACAGCTATGTAATTCTAAACCGCTGACGGTGGACAAGGGAACGGTAGACAGAAGGAAAGATAATTTTAGATACAGTGATATGCATTTTAATATACATTTATTTATCATGTAGCGCATTATACATAATAGTATCTAAAGCGTAGACTAATAATTCACAATCAAAAGTATGTCCACAGAGGACATAGGTCCCGCGCTGATTCCAACATCCAAAAATTTGTAAGCTGTCGATGTCAGGGCAAATCTCCTTCCCAAAATACGTGGCGTGTGGCGGGGTTTATCAAACTGAAAAAATACAAATATATAATAATAAAAGTTCTTTTTTGCACAAGTATATACGAAAATTAGCAGTACTTACTCATTGTGCTGCTTCTCGCACGTTTCATCCTGAATCGGAACGTAGATGTACATGATCGATGTGGCGTAGATAAAATCCACAGATCAAATGCGATAAAAAAACAGTGGCGGACCTCTTTTTATTTTGCACTCCCCTCCACATTGTAAACAGTAGTCGTTTCCAATAGGTTGATGTGACACCCGTGATCTCCAGATATACCCATGTGTTGATCCTTCATCATAAACATTACGAACACTGCCACGAACCATACACCAACATGTTTTAACGTATGAGTCCAGAATCTCCCAATTATGTTCAGTTCTAGTGAAATGCCATACAGAATGCGTGGGACACAGTGTTTTATTGCCAGTAAGCACGTTTCGAAACCGACCTCTCTACCACGAAGCAAACGCACCATCGACGAGCAATAGCGTCCGTCCGTTCCCATACTCTCTTTTACAGATATATCAATTCTCAACCGCGCGAGTAACTCTCGACTGCGCGCTAGAATCCTCGTAGACCATTTATACGTACACAAAAATGCGAATCATGCAAATAGCGCCAATGTACGGCTGCTGCATGGTGACCACCACCACCACAATCCACATAAATGTGATATCGTTGTCTAGAACGTGATGAGATCACCTCATCGGGCAATAGCATCAAATATGATTTTTTCAAGAACATGTCGCGACGTGTCTCACAATGATTTCATCGAACACGTGCAAAACTGCAAATTTTGCAATTTCGCATAAGTCAATGGTACATTATTGATATCAAGAACATACGTGTCTTACCGATGATTTCATCGAACACGTGCAAAACTGCAAATTTTGCAAATAGCGCCGATGTACGGCTGCTGAGATGAAATTGAATATGCTAGCAAACGATGTATCATTAGTAGGATATAAATTGACGAATCTGGGGGATACGCTCAGTAGTCGAGAATTGGAAGTCGTGAGTACAATTGTGTCAGAAAGAAGATCGTGCAATAATATGGAGCAGGAGTTGTTGGAGCAATCCACCCTTTTAAATTCGTGGGAAGAATTTACCGCGTGGGAGCAACGATGCGACGAGTTTATCGAATCGTTGGAAGAACAAAGCCGAATTAAACGGCCACGATTATCGATCGGTCTCAAACAGTCGTTGATTGCATGTATCGCACGACTCGAAGGTTTGAAAGACTCGGTACGTCAACGTTTCACGCATGTGGGTGCCGGATACAGTGCGAGTGAGACAGGACTCAGATGGCGCGAGATAGATACGGCTTTTGAAAGTCGTATACTGACCGGTGTGGTGATAAATTCCAAACACATCGATCCACGCCAATTTCTCAAAGATGCGAGAGACATTGTACTCATTCATGTGCGGAACGTCATGCAACGACACGTCAATGTAAAGATAAACACAATGTTTAATGGTGAATTTGTTGCGGGTGACAAACGCGCGAATAAAAGTATCGCTACGAGAAACAGTGAACTCTTTCGTACGTCCGATCTGCGCGAGTGGTGCAAGCGACGCGTTATCGAGCCTACCCTAGCATCGCTGGAGGAATTCCAGGAACGTGATAGCGGATGGGCGCTGTCGCGTATACATAATTTGACTGTTAACGTAAACAAGTACAATCCATTGCACGCAGGGTGTTTTGTGGAAATACCACTAGAAATTAAACGAAGAAAGCGGTGATAAACGTGCGATCAAAGCATGCGGACAATGCATGTTTCGCATGGTCAGTGACGGCTGCTCTGCATCCAGCCCAAAGAAATGCAGAACGGGAGTCGTCGTATCCACATTACACGTCGGTGCTAAATCTTACAAACATTAAGTTTCCAATGACGCTGGATCAAATTAAAATTTTTGAAAATTACAATGACATCTCCATCAACGTGTACGGCATCAAGAAAAAAACGAGGAACTTGCTATCGTGCCAATACGGCTCACCGACAGAAAGATGGACAGGCATGTAAATCTGCTGTACGTGCATGACGACAGCGTGGGACATTTTGCATGGATCAAGAACCTATCCCGCCTCGTGAGCTCGCAACTGAGCACGCACCATAGTCAGAAATACTTTTGCGATCGGTGAGTATACATCTTAATAATTAATAAAAATAATCTTACTTAAAAAAATATATAAAAAATTTCTTTATTTACAGATGTTTACACTATTTCTACACGAGCGAGAAATTGGAAGCCCACACCGTCGACTGTCTGGAGATGAACGACTGCGCGATCAAGTTACCGAGCGATAACGACAAGTGGTTGGCCTTTAAGAATCACAACAGGAAGGAACGAGTTCCGTTTATCGTATACGCCGACCTGGAATGTACCTGGAGAAGATGGAAGCGGATCCGGAAACGTCCAGGTACACGTATCAACATCATCGCGTGTTTAGCATAGGATCTACGTGCGTTGCTCGTACGACGACTCGTTATCAATGTATCGGTTTCGTCGCGATAAGGATTGCGTCGCGTGGTTCGCCGAGGAGCTAAGACGTTTAGCTCACAATGTAAAGACAATCTTGTCCACTAATTTGCCCATGGCGGATTTCACGCGAGACGAGTGGGAAAAGTTTAACAACGCACGCACTGTCACGTGTGCGAAAAACCGTTCGAGGCCAGACGAGCCAGCCAACGTGCGAGTACGCGATCATTGTCATCTGACCGGTCAGTACAGAGGTCCCGCGCACTCAAACTGTAACTTAAATTATAAAGATTCGCATTGTATTCCGATAGTTTTTCATAATTTATCAGTGCTACGACGCGCATTTTATTATAACGGAAATAGCAAC